>JAODAL010007591.1:0-123975 GCA_025379985.1 Phyllomedusa bahiana
GTATGTGGTCGGGAACAAAAAACGGGGATTTTTGGGAAAAGAAGTGCTTCACGAGGAGATCTCCGGTTAAATACGTGAGTTTCAAAATATGCCCTCTTGGCTAAAAAACCCAAATCACAAAAACTCTAAAAAACCACCCCTTTTGCTATGACAGAAAAAGAGAATATGCAGACGGCCACACACACCTTAAATACCCACCAACCAGTCACAACCGTGACTTTCTTCAGACACACGTTGCTTTTCCCATTAGAAAAAAAGGGTCTAATATATGATCAAGGGTGTAGTCAAAAAATATATCTCAAACTATTAATCAACCCCCACATTTTCACAGTTTTCCCAATAATATGTCCATTGTGGGATAGAAAGATCATGACTCCCAAAAAAAAATTTGTGACATAGTGGGTTTCCCCAAGGACTTTGTTGGAGTTTCAGGGGCTAACCAGTACATTTTTCAAGAAATGAAGTCTTAGTTTAAAAAAAATCCCCAAACGGGTTAAAAGGAAAAAGGGGGATGGTTATCGTCCATAAAAACCATCATTGATGATTTTGGGCGGATCCAAATTTTTGAAAAATTTCCAGCACAATTTGCTTTAAATTTCCCCCCATACACCCTTGCTCCAAACAAAATTTTTCTGGTTAAATAAATGAACATCAAAAGATCTTTTTCATAGTCTTGGGAATAGTGTCATTCCAATCATACGGGGCCAAAATGTCAAAAGTTTTAAATACTGTTTTTTTTTTGTCACCGATGCTGGCTTTTTTTCTTTTTTGGTAAGTTGTGCTCAAAAGTTTACATATCCCGGCAGAATTTTTGCTTTCTTGGCCTTTTTTCAGAGAATATGAATGAGAACACAAACACTTTTTTTCCACTCACGGTTCGTGGTTGGGTGAAGCCATTTATTGTCAATCTACTGTGTTTTCTCTTTTTATATCATAATGACAACCAAAAATATCCAAATGACCCTGATCAAAAGTTCACATTTCCCAGTTCTTAACACCATGTTCTTCTTAGCAAAAAGCCTCCAGTTCCTGTAAATTCCTTGCATGAACTGCGCTTTGCTTGAGATCTCCCCAGAGTGGCTCCATGATATTGAGGTCAGGAGACTGACATGGCCACTCCAGAACCTTCACTTTGTTCTGCTGTAGCCAATGACAAGTCGACCTGGTCTTGTGCTTTGGATCGTTGTCATGTTGGAACGTCCAAGTACGTCCCCTGCGCAGCTTCCGAGCTGATGAGTGCAAATCTTCCTCCAGTATTTGCTGATAACGAGCTGCATTCATCCTTCCTTCAACTTTGACCAGGTCCCCTGTGCCTTTGTAGCCCACACAACCCAAAACATCAGCGATCCACCTCTGTGCTTTACAGTAGGAATGGTGTTCCTTTCATCATAGGCCTTGTTGACACCTCTCCAAATGTCACGTTTATGGTTGTGGTCAAAAAGTTAAATTTTTGTCTCATCACTCCAAGTGACCTTGTTCCAAAAGTCTTGAGGCTTGTCTCTGTGCTGTTTGGCGTATATATGAGGCACTTGCATAGTAATGGCTTTCTTCTGGTCACCATGCAGCCCATTTTCTTCAAGTGCCTCCTTATTGTGCACCATGAAGCAGCCACACCACTAGTTTTCAGAGAGTCCTGCATTTCAGCTGATCTTATTTGTAGGTTTTTCTTTGCATCCCAAACAATTTTCCTGGCAGTTCTGGCTGAAATTTTTGTTGGTCTACCTGACCATGCGTTGGTTGTTACAGAGCCCCTGATTTTCCATGCGTTAATCACAGTTTGAACACTGCTGACTGACATTATCAATTCCTTGGATATCTTTTTGGATCCCTTTCCTGTTTTATACAGTTCAACTACCTTTTCCCATAGATCCGTTGACTATTTCATGAGGTTATTGAATACATGTGACGGCTGCAGTAGTGGCAGCCCATTTGGAAGGGTCAGAATGACAACAGAAGTCCAAAGAGGCAGCCCTGGAACTGGAGGTAGGAGAGTATACTTTTTTTTTTTTTTTTTTTTTTTTTAACTTTAATGGGGCGTCTAAAGTATTTTACCTAATTGTTAAAGCCATATAAAAGACAGACTAGAAAACGAACTTGTGTTTAAGATTTTTTACCTACCACTGAATCTACATAGCACACTACAGCTTGTGTATATGTGTTCATACACTCACCGGCCACTTTATTAGGTACACCTGTCCAACTGCTCGTTAACACTTAATTTCTAATCAGCCAATCACATGGCGGCAACTCAGTGCATTTAGGCATGTAGACATGGTCAAGACAATCTCCTGCAGTTCAAACCAAGCATCAGTATGGGGAAGAAGGTGATTTTGAGTGCCTTTGAACGTGGCATGGTTGTTGGTGCCAGAAGGGCTGGTCTGAGTATTTCAGAAACTGCTGATCTCCTGGGATTTTCACGCACAACCATCTCTAGGGTTTACAGAGAATGGTCCGAAAAAGAAAAAACATCCAGTGAGCGGCAGTCCTGTGGGCGGAAATGCCTTGTTGATGCCAGAGGTCAAAGGAGAATGGGCGGACTGGTTCGTGCTGATAGAAAGGCAAACAGTGACTCAAATAGCCACCGTTACAACCAAGGTAGGCAGAAGAGCATCTCTGAACGCACAGTACGGCGAACTTTGAGGCAGATGGGCTACAGCAGCAGAAGACCACACCGGGTGCCACTCCTTTCAGCTAAGAACAGAAACTGAGGCTCCAATTTGCCCAAGCTCATCGAAATTTGGACAGTAGAAGATTGGAAAAACGTTGCCTGGTCTGATGAGTCTCGATTTCTGCTGCGACATTCGGATGGTAGGGTCAGAATTTGGCGTCAACAACATGAAAGCATGGATCCATCCTGCCTTGTATCAACGGTTCAGGCTGGTGGTGGTGGTGTCATGGTGTGGGGAATATTTTCTTGGCACTCTTTGGGCCCCTTGGTACCAATTGAGCATCGTTGCAACACCTTGTGGAATCTATGCCACGAAGAATTGAGGCAGTTCTGAAGGCAAAAGGGGGTCCAACCCGTTACTAGCATGGTGTACCTAATAAAGTGGCCGGTGAGTGTATATCACCTATAGATAATCTAGGAGTCTAAGAAGTATTACTTCCCAAATTGTATGCACTAAATATCAGTAGGCATTGTTTGCTTAGAGAAATAAAGAACAGGCCTGTGGCATAAGATGCAAAGAGTCAACTGTCAAGTAATGAGGTAATAGAAAATAATCAAGCATAGCCTCCGATCTAGCAGCTGTGGTTCACACAACACAAAGGAGGCTGACTCGTGTATTGTATGGCTTGTTTTTAGTGAACAAAGGAGGTGTGACTTTCATCTCAGAGTGCTTTCACACAGCGCAGTTTTGGTGCAGTTTTAACTGGGCTCCAATTAATCTACCTTTATTACCAGAAAGCCTCTTTCACCTATCGAAACTGTTTGGAAAGTGAGTAATCAATTAGGGCATGCCCCCACGGCAAGTGTTTGAGGCCGGTTTTGCTTCAATGGAAAACCACCGGCCGCCCGAAAAACATTCTACATGCACATTCTTCCGTCCGGTTTTCGGACAGAATATGAAGGACTAATCGCAGAAAACCGCCCCCTCCCCCCCCCCCCCTCTCCCCGAGGCTGTGTGCACGGCACAAAAACCGGACAAATACCGGTCAGATAAACCAAACAGTATTTGTCCATTGCTGTGTAAACAGCGTTTTTTATGTCCTTTTTGTGCAGGAAGGCACAGCAATTAATGCTGTACACAATGCTGCACAAAAATCGCATTAAAAAAATGCATCAAAAATGCACTTTGTGAGAGCACCCTGTGTTTGTATCCACAAAACTTCAAACAGTCATTGATTACTTACTTGAAACACCTTTCTGAACAATTTAGACAACTGAAAGAAGCTTGCTGGTAATAAAGGCAATTCAATTGGCACGCAGTTAAAACTGCACCAAAACTGCGCTGTGTGAAAACAACCAAAGCCTTAACCATCCGTAAACCGTAATCCACTTGATTTTCTCAATAAGATTCCTGCTGAAACATTGAACTATCGTGCTCCAAATTAACAGAGATGTTGACAATCGCTTTCACACCCCAAAGCTGTCAGGTTACAAAACAACTGTGCACTGACTAGACAGAGGAGGCAAAAGCTCTAAGCAGGTAAGAGGCGCCAAGGACTAATTCATTAATACAATACAAAGGACAAGAAGCCAAGTCCATATATTATACAACAGCACCTTATAAAAAACAATGTTAATGCATACTTGATAACCTTAGCAAGTGGGCTAAAGAAAATATCTGTAGTTTGACACACTAGGTTCGTTCCCGGCAGCTGGGTGTACAGTTGGCTCCAACTGGGAATAGTGCAGGCTCAACTTTTAAACTTGTGCCATCCAAGCACAACTTGAGCTTGCACCATCTAAACACCAGCCAGATACTTGTCTACTCTTCCATGAAGTTTTAGAGGACTCCCCTTTTTTTTTTTTTTTTTTTTTTGAAGACTCCCAACCACCTCCCACTGTGCTAAATTAGAAAATTTACCCAAGCTTCTTCTCTCTCACCATCTTTAGGATGCGTTCCCACGGCAAGTGCCAAATACTGATCGGTTATGCGACCGGTATTTACACTGTTTTGCAGCCATCCCCATGGCCACGGGGGGGGGGGGGGGGGGGGGCGCTTTTTCTCTGCGTGGCGGAGAAGAGCCCCCCCTTTACATTGAGAAGCACATGGAAGAATGTGCAGGTACAATGTCTTGCGGGTGGACCGCGGGCAGCAAAACGAACCCGTGCAGTGGGGACTGCTGCACGGGTTTTCCATAGAGCCCCGTTCTGTTCTTTTAGGGCCCCGGTTTTTCGGCGGGCTGAAAACCCCTCCCAAAACCACGTGGGGACAAGCCCAACAGAACTGCCGGCTCCGTTTCCCCCCCCCCCCGGCCTTTGATAGGTCATGGTCATGCTTTTCATGATCTGCAGCCAAACTGACCCTTTGACAGAAATGATGAAGCCAGAGATGGTTGCAGCATCATGTGTCCCATGAACTTCAAACTAAGGCCGGGGTAGGAGAGGGAAGGCACATGCACCGGACGCCTCCACCCACCTTGCGCAAATACACTAGTTTGCAGCAGTGGAACCATGGGTAAGGGAAAGGGAAGGATGGGGATTTACTCTGCTATTTTTCTCGGTGGGGGGGGTTAGGGGATTTAAATTTTTAGTCCAATGTTTTTGGGAAAATATTTATTAAGTTTTGAGTGTATGCTGCTTGTGAAAAAGAAACGGGGTCCCTTTTGAATTACCCCTTTGGTATGTTCACACGGGTGTTGATCAGTTTTTTAGACAATTGTGATTTACATTCTTCAATTTCAAAACAGCATCAGTTCAGACGATTTATGCCGATGTTCTTTCGGATACATTCAAAGAACTGTTTCAATTTTTGATCGAAAAACCAGCCCCGGGGCGTCGCTAGGCTGTTTTTTTTCGGGGCTCGGGCCCCGAATAAAACCCCTGTGCCCGGGTCTCCCGGGCTCCAGGTTGCGCTGGGCCCGGGCACCGACCCGGCTTTCGCGTTGTGCGTCCGTGGATGCACACAAGCTGAGGGCTTCGGGGGGGGAGCGAGCGTCCTCCCCCCCCGACAGTGTGGCCCCAGGTCCTACACCGAGGCTGGGGTCCTCACAGCGCTGAGGACCGCCGCGGCCCCCGGGGCCCACCGGGAGCCCCCCGGATACCTTTCACCGTTCATCGGACGCTGCTGTCCCTGGGCGCAAGGCTTAGGCCGTGCCCGGGAGCCCGGGGAGCCGGGCTGAAAAAGGGACAGAAGGGAGCCCCCTCGCCGGGGGATTAAGGTGAGTTTTAATGTTTTATTTTTTAGCCCTTACCTGCCTCATGCCCTTATACTGCCCGTGCCCCTATAATGCCTGCTGGGGCCCCCCTACCCTGCCGTGCCCCCCTATGCCCGCCTTTTGGCCCCCATATCCCGCCCGTGCCCCTTAATCCTTTTTGGGCCCCCTATCCCCGCTTTTGGCCCCCCCAATCCCTGTCGTGCCCCCATATCCTCTTTTGGGCCCCCCCTATCCCGTTGTGGCCCCCAATCCCTGTCTGTGGCCCCCCTATTACTGCCGTGCCCCAAAAACCTGCCTGTGGCCCCAATCCCTGCCTTGCCCTTAAACTGCCTGTGGCCCCATTCTGCCCGTGCCCTTTTAAATACTGCCCTGTGGGCCCCCATATCCTCTGTGTCCCCCTATCCCCCCTGTGGCCCCCCATATCCCCCGCCTGTGGCCCCATATCCCTGCCTGTGGGGCCCTTTATACCTGCCTTTGGCCCCCTTAACTGCCTGGCCCCTATTACCTGCCTGTGCCCCCATATACATGCCTGTGCCCCCATATACGCCTCAGTGCCCCTTTTCCTCCCTTTTGGCCCCCCATATCTCCTCAGTGCCCCCCATATACTGCCTCAAAGCCCCCTTTCCCCCCCGTGGCCTCATTCTGCCTCGGCCCCCTTACTATTTCTGCCTTGGGCCCCCTCCCCAAAACTGCCTCATGGCCCCCAATATCTGCTTGGCCCCCCATACTTGCCCCCCTTTTGTGCCCCTATTTCTGCCTCGTGCTCCTAATATACTGCCTCAGTGCCTATTTCTGCCTCAGGCCCCCATATTTTTTGCCTTTTGCCCCCTATAAACTTTTCCTGTGGCCCCCATATTTCCCCTGTGGCCCCATATACTGCCTGTGCCCCCCATTTCCTCCTCGTGTTTCCTTATTAAACTGCCTCAGTGCCCTTATATCTGCCTCAGTGCCCCTATATCTGCCTCAGTCCCTTTATCTGCCTGTGGCCCCCATATACCCGCCCGTGGCCCCATATACGCCTGGGCCCCCATTTTCCCGCCTGTGGCCCCCCCATATTTTTCCCGCCTGTGGCCCCATAAACTGTGTGGCCCCCAATTACCCGCCTGTGGCCCCTTTTTACTGCCTGTGGCCCCATATACCTGCCCCGTGGCCCCCATATACCCGCCTGTGGCCCCCATTATGCTTTAGTGCCCCCATATACCTAATGAGGGGCGCTTACCTAAAAATTTAAGGGTTGCTGGAAATGTGAGGATTCAAAGTATTTTTGCCCAAAACCCAGGGAGGTATTTTGGCCGGGGGCAAACAGCATGAAGGTGTAACGGTGGGGGAAGAAAAGGGGGAAAGTGAACGACGTGATTTAGAAAAGACGTCTCCGGGGAGTTACTAAATGTAACGCGGGGGAACACTTATATTTTTCGAGGTCACATACAACTTATTACCACTACTGGCCCCCGTAAGGGGGTGGTTTTTTGTAACCCGAGGCCCGTGTACCTGATAGTCACATGTGGGGGTTTGCGTTTGGTCAGGGTCGGCAGGGTTATTTGACTTAGTAGTAATAGTTTTTTGGGGCTTTGGTTTGTAGGAGTGTTTTTGCACAACATTGTCTGGTAATTTGTCCATGTATCGGTGGATTATTTTGGTGACTGTTTAGGGGTATTTCTTGAAGGTGAAAGTTCGAAAAAGTTTAAATTTTTTTCATTGGTGATTTTTACGTCAGTGCTGCTGAGGAGATACGGGGTCTGGTGGGATTGCAGAAAATTAGTTTAAGGGAACAGAATTTTTTTTTCTGTAAAAAAACATCCGCAGTTCACAATGTGGCGTGAAAAATGTCGTGTGAACCCAGCACTAGCCAGAAAAACATAAAAGGGCCCGAGCCCCGGATGTTTTAGGACCCTAGCAACGCCCCTGGACGCAGCAGATGCCCTGTTCAAAACTATAGGGTGCGATCCTGCTGCAGCCAAAACGCTGCAGCAAAGCCCGTGTGTTGGATGCGATTTACGCAGCGCTTTTGGATGCGTTTTTCGGATCCAACACACCATATGAATGTACCCTTACACTTAAAGTTTTTAGAAGTAAAAATCAACTCTCACCTTCAACGCCTGTGCGATCAAAAAGGTGCAACACTTTTTACTCCCAAACAATATTAATTCCACCTGCTCCGTAGTGTTCCTTATTCCAGATTGCAGTTGTTGTATATACCACTATACTCGTAGGGAACAGAATGTCTATCCTCCAATCCAAAATAGGCTTTTTTTTCGGACCAAATAATACAAAGAATTAGCGCAGACTATTACAAAAATAAAATTATAATAAAAAAAATAGCTACGTTTCATATAAAAATACTTCCTCAGGCTATTTTTTCACATTATTTAATGTGGGCCATTCGTGTGAAAAAGTAGCCTGATGAAGTATTTTTAGATGAAACGCGTAGCTATTTTAATATAATAAATGTATTCTGTAAAAGTCTGCGCTAATTCTCCGTCTTGTTTGGTTTGAAAAAAGCATATTTCGAATCTGGGGATAGGAATTCTGTTCCCTAGGAGTATATTATGTTGCATTGTGGGCAATTATGTAATTTCTTTTGTCTTCTTCTATAAAATAAGATATTCACGCAGTTGAAATGTCTGAGTGAAATAGATTAGGAAAATGTGTCAGTTAAATGATAATGTTTCCTCTTGATAGAAGATAAGTCGTACAGATATTAGTAGCCAGTTCCTAAATTGACTTGCTGAAGATGCATCGGCTTCCTATGTAAAGCCACAAAGTATTTGTTTTGACAGCCAGAAGTAGCTGAGAAAACATAAGTGTCTGGAAGTATAAAAATAAAGGGTCCCGCTGAGGAGTCACTGCAGGAAAGCCAGGTCTACACATCGCATGTTTCAAACCTTCAAAAACTCTTATGTGTGAAGACATTTTAAAGGGATTGTCTCACTACAAGGATTGCTGCTTTTTATGTTAAAGATGTTTCAAAAACAAGTCACTTTGCAATATGTGTCCATTAACATTGTCCAACCTATTCCTAGATATCCCCTCTTGTATGCGCTGCATCAGCTCCTCAGGTCGCTATAGCTACAGACCTGTTCGATCTCTCCTGATAGACTGCCAGCACTGGCTGCTATAGCTACAGACCTGTTCGATCTCTCCCGATAGGCTTCCAGCGCTGGTCGCTATAGCTACAGACCCGCTCAGCAGCTCAATACTGCAGGCCACTAGTGCCAGTAGAAGCCAATAAAGCCACCCCTGAATTCATGGATTCATCTCACCTCAGTCCTGTTTTCTTGATTTTATTTTTGGAGTGAGACAACCCCTTTAAACGAATACAAAGATCTTTGTAGAATGGAAAGACTCAAGGTTGAAAGCCCCATAATGGGCAAGCTTAAATAGAGTGATCAGTCCATGTCTTGCGGTTGGTGAGCTATTTCACTCCTAAGGCTGCGTTCAGACGTTCAGCTTTTGAAGCAAAATCCAGGAATGGATCAAAATTTGAGGACACATAGTAATGAAAGACTGACTTTTCCGAATTATAGATCCATTTTTTGGTTTTGGCTTCAAAAACCGCATCTAAACTTTTGAACGCAGCCTTAGGACAGCTTTCTATGTCTGTTTTTGCAATTGTGATAATTCGACTGCAAGGATATGCCATCAAAGTCTACAGTGGTTAACACCTTTTTAAATAGAAATTTGTTTTGGAAGCATTGCTATCAAGTATTCCAATCCACAAAACAGATATTAGAAAACACTAGGGCTATGTCTACACAGCACAAAAAAAATCCAGTTTTTTCAACATTTTTCATTTTATAAATATGCTGAAAAAAACATCTGAAAAGAAGTCCCATAGACTCTACAGTGAGACCGTCCCGCCGTCTCCCATAGACTCTACAGTGAGAACGCCCCATAGACTCTACAGTGAGAACGCCCCATAGACTCTACAGTGAGAACGCCCCATAGACTCTACAGTGAGAACGCCCCATAGACTCTACAGTGAGAACGCCCCATAGGACTCTAAGTGAAAAACGCCCCCCATAGACTCTTTTAGTGAGAACGCCCCATAGACCCCTATAGTGAGAACGCCCCATAGACTCTATAGTGAGAACGCCCCATAGACTCTATAGTGAGAACGCCCCATAGACTCTATAGTGAGAACGCCCCATAGACTCTATAGTGAGAACGACCCATAGACTCTATAGTGAGAACGACCCATAGACTCTATAGTGAGAACGTCCCATAGACTCAAATAGTGAGAACCGCCCCATAGATCTATATTGAGAACGCCCCATAGACTCTATAGTGAGAACGCCCCAAAAGACTCTATAGTGAGGAACGCCCCAATAGACTTTTATAATGAGAACGCCCCATAGACTCTATAGTGAGAACGCCCCATAGACTTTTATATGAAACGCCCATAGACTCTATAGTGAGAACGCCCCAAACCTTTGAAACCCCTAGCTCTATAGTGAGAACGCCCCAAACTCTAAGGGAAAACGTCCCTAGACTCTATAGTGAAAACGCCCCAAACTCATAGTGAGAAGTCCCATAGACTCTTATTAAAGCCCCCGTCTCCCATAGACTTATAGTGAGAACGTCCCGCCGTCCCCCTAGACTCTAAGGGGGAAACGTCCCCCGTCCCCCATAGACCATGTAAACGCCCCGCCGTCCCCCATAGACTCATAGTGGAACGCCCCCCGTTCCCATAACCTATAGTGAGAACGTCCCCCCCGTCTCCCATAGACTCTATAGTGGAACTCCCGCCGTCTCCCATAACTCTATATGAGAAGTCCCGCCGTCTCCATAGACCAAATTGTGAGAACGTCCCCCTCTCCCTAACCTCTATATGAAACGTCCCGCTGTCTCCTATAGACTCCAAGTAAAAACGTCCTGATAACACTGGTTTTTTTTTGAAACTTTTTTCAAAAAACGCCAGAGCAGGGCAGAACATTTACTATTGGAGTCTATGTAAAGCGCGGGCCGTTTTTTGGTGTGTTTTTTTACAGACATACATAGCAAATCTAATGCCGAACATTTCTGCAAAAATAAAAAGCGCAAGAAAAAAGCAAAAACGCACTAAAAAACTGACTTTTCAGCAGCTTTCGACAGGCAGTGGACAAAAAAACACCTCAGTTTTATGAAAGTTTTTTAAGATTTGGTTTTCAGTTCCGTTTTTTGTCCACTGTTGTGTAGACATGGCTTAGTTGTTTTACTTGAACCCATGTTAAAACTGCATGAGATCCACACCAGTGTGACCTATGTGCAGATTCACATTGAACTACAATGCGGATATGTCCACATGTGGATGTATGTAATTTTATCAGATAACACGTCCAGTAGCCTAGACACTGCTCAGCTTCATTAATATGGGCCCAACCTGCGGCTAAATCCACAGCATACAAATTACAATGCACGACTTGGATCTGCCTCGAATTTCGTGTTGTTCCACAAAAGGGTTTTTCCCAAAGGAAAAACCATAAGTAAAAAAAACTCTTAAAAGGAAACCTGTTGCATTGAATACACTATCGGATCTGCAGACAGCATGTTGTAGAGCAGGAAGAGCCGAGCACATTTATATAGTTTTATAGGGAAAGTCAGTCGAACTTGTATTTTATTCTTTTAAATCCCAGTTTATTCTGGGTTAAAGGGGTTGTCTCACTATAAAGATTAGTTTTCAACATATAGGGAACGTTAAAAATCAAGACTTTTCCCAAATACATTCCTCTTTTGACATTACCATGGTCAGGAGATAAGAGTTTTATCTGCTCTGAGTGCACAGAGATTTCTCTGGTTACTGTACGGCTCTCCCTTCCTTATTAGACAAAGAGCAAGGAATGACAGCAGCTTGGGAACAGAGTGTGTTATCTCTAACAAACAAAAAAGAGATTACTTTTGATTGTTTCCTTTGAGCTTTATAGCCTTGTGAACTATAGCTCACACCTCCTGCAGTCATGCCACTGCAATTACAAGAGCTGGGAATACAGAGCGGATTGCAAATTTCGCTGCTAACAACCACCTATACCCCTAATCAAAAATTTTGGGGGAAAAGGTTTTAATCTGAACTGCCCGTGGCTGTGTGAAACAGCATGTCGAGACCCCCCCTTGTTTAAGGGGAGTCTATTATGGGTTTTTAATTAGTGATGGACTGCATCCCCTTTTAATGCACATTTTTTACAAGAAAAGGGCGGGCGACTCACTAAAGACCCCCCTACGGGGACTCCCAACCCAAATAAGCAAAGACTTAAATGGAAAAATGAAAAATTCTACTGAATTTTTTCCCCCACAAAGCTTTTCATATCAGTCCCGCTCACTTAAACCCCGCTCTACAACATGGGGCCAGCCCGATATCATGCTTTAGGGTTTCCCCTTTTAAAAGCAATATACCTAAGTGATACCTTTTTATAATTATTATATAAAAAAATATATATAATATATATATTAATTACTTATATAAAAAACACAACACCCCAAAAAACCCTTACATAAGGGGCCGGCCCCCGACTTACATACGTCCCCTAGTTAAAAGAAGTTTATGGGGGGGGCAAATTAACATTGAGTAGCCCCATGATAACCAAGTCCCAGCATGCCAACTCCAATGAGATACAGGACTTTGGGTGAAATCTTTAAAAAAGGGGCCACAGACAAAAAAAAAATGAAAAAAACTGTTCCTCATATCCAAAAAAAAAAAAAAAAAATTTTTTTGGGGGAATTAATTTAAAAATTACCTTTTTCCGACTTGCATAAATTTCAATTAAACAAATACACCCCATCCGTTGAAACCCCGGGGATCCCCTGTTGTTGTATTAATAAAATACACACACACTAGATTTAGCAAAAATGCAGAAGGGACGGCTAATTCGCTAGAAATTACCCATGGGAGACAATGTGGATGTCTTCTACATACTTCCCCCATAGGTCTTTGATTTTCTCAAATACAAAGAGGTACATTTATCTGAGCCACCACTGGCTCCATTGTCAAACACTGACAAATCCATTGCAGCAAGAGACCATATTCAAATGGCATTACATAACTTCACCAATTTTCAACTGACCATCCCCAAATAGTGATGTCATTTGTGTATGTAGCCGAAATGGTGAGAGAAACCTGGGGTCCAAAACTCTGCTTTTAGATATACAAGATACTGCCCGGCCCCTTTTATGGGCATTTGTGCTCCCTTCCATGTTTAAATTCTACCTGCAATCCCCTCGGAGGTGCAACTTCCACTTCCCCCATGACACTGGTTATAGGGGTAGAGTTTTTTAACGCAGTATGCTCTCGTTACGGTATTTTTCTTGCATTCTATAGGCTTCTTTATTGGATAAAATAGGCCAGAAAAACATGTAAAAAAAAGGTCTCTCTCAACACCTTTGAAATGTGTCAAAATGGGTAGAGGTTAGAAGGAAGAGGCCAAGCCCTCATTCACCCAACTGAAAGGGTAATGGATACTTGCCACCCTTCCCACTTCTCCCTGGAGATTACGTCAAAGTAGGGTTTGTGCAAACCCCACCCCAAAGGGGCATTGCTGGGTAGATTGGGGACATTTCTGGAGCCAGAGTTAAAATCTCCAAGAATTGGGAGAGAAAAGGTTAAGAGTATATTCACACGCAGGGGCGTAGCTATAGGGGGTGCAGAGGTACCTGCAGCCTGAGTGGGCCCAAAAGGCCGTCTGCCACATAAGAAGACAGCAGTATTGTAAATGGCACATGGTAACTGGGGGGCCCCATTTCACTTTTTGCACTAGGGCCCAAGAGCTGGAAGTTACGCCTCTGTTCACATGGTGTGTTGGATTCGTGTTTGCATACATTTATAGATGTGGGTTTGGATCTGTGTTCCGGCCCCTAAACGGACCCAAACACGCATCTAACAATGTGCAGTGTGGTTTATGTTGCTTTCAATGTAAAGCACACATCGGCATTCAGACGTCCGATTTCCAATGCGGGTTTACTTGCGCCTTTCAGATCCGTTCCATAATTGTCATGTCAATTCTTGATCCGAAAGACGCAGCAGACGCCCTATTTAAAACTATAGGGTGCGTTCCTGCTGCATCCAACACGCATCCAAACATGCACCTGTGTGTTGGATGCGATTGATGCAACACTTTGGAGGTTTTTTGGATCCTGTGTTAACATTACCCCTTAGGGGTAATGTGGTTCCAAAGCAGGCACAGAGCCAAAACTTGGCAATATCATCTACCCTGATCACATGCGGAATTCCCAGTCCAGGCACAACTCATATATGGAACCATCTGAAGGTAACTATTAAAGCTGGATTACTAGCACAATGCTACTAAATATAGGTATGTGTCTAATGAAATACAAAACAGCTGCAGGATACATCTGCCTTCACTTCCCAGATAGAAAAGGAAGCACCATGCAGATCTGGCCTAGTTATTATCATGTGTACAGCGCACTCCAGTAGTCCCCCAGGCATTTTCTTTGTCTGTTAATATGGGAGCCAATGCGGAGAAAGGTTGGGCAAATAAAAAGGCCACTGCCCACGCAGGTTGAGTTTTTCAGATTACCACAAAGTCATAGGTGCTGTCATTTTCCAATTTGAGTCCCATTAAACACAAATACTGCCCATCCCTAAGGGTGCTTTCACATAGTGCGTTTTTGATGCGTTTTTTGGATGCGTTTTTTGTGCAGGAGGGCACAGCAATTAATGCTGTACATTGCTGCACAAAAAACGCATCCAAAAAAACGCATCAAAAACGCACCATGTGAAAGCGCCCTTAGGCTGGATTCTCATGTTGTGTTTTTGTTGCATTTTTAACTGCATCAATAAAAAATGCATGCCTTAATTGCATGTGTTATCATTAAATGTTTTAACTGCAACCCACATGGCTGCTTTTGTTGTGGATGGGAACAAAGGTGTTATAGGTGTGATCATTTGTGTCTCCATTTTAATGTATTAGTTAGTATAACACCACATGTTGCCTTTGCACATGGCACATAAAAGCTGCCTGTATAACTCTTTTCTCTGATGTGTTTCTAAAATGGCCGCACATATTATGCTTATAGAGATAACTGCTGTATAACCAAAGATGGAGCCTCCTTCCGTGACTACACCCAAGGTTCGGACATTCCTGAGCTAAAGGGAGTATATCCCAAATAAGGAAGTAACCAATCACAGACTAGCAGCTAAGCCCATGTGATGCTTTCTTATCTTACTAACATAAAAAAAGTATAAAAACCTGCCATTTTGAGAACAAAGAAAGTGTATTCAGACCAGCAAGGCACGGTGTGATTTTCTCTGTGCACCTTTATTTATCCTAGAAAAATCTGGAGACCCCACTAGGATGTAGAGCCCCTGTGAGGTTCCATCCATATCACTTTGACATGGTGCACTTTTTTCTATTGTCAAAAGTAAGCTCTGCAGACTTAACTGTGAAATAAACCAAAACCAGCCATCATTGGAGTGTTGGGGCTGTGTGGTGATGGCAGATGGAAGTGTGCAGCAATTACATGTCAATTCACCATTGTATGAGCTGCATGCTACAGAAGCTTCAGGAAGTGACCTCACTACTCTATGCCATTTCCCTTTGCACATCCTGAAAAACTACATCTCATAGTCAACAAAACAACAGGGTCGAACTGAAATGATAGAGCGGGAACTTTGATGTATACAGTGCAGAACTGAACTAGGAATGGGATGGATGCAATAACCAACGCACAATGTACTGCAGCAGGTGCTTAAAGGGGTTGTCTCACTACAAGGATCGCTTCTTTTTATGTTAAAGATCTTGCAGAAACAAGTCACTCTGCAATGTGTCCATTACCAGTGTCCTACCTATTCCTAGATATCGCCTCTTGTATGGGCTGCATCAGCTCCTCAGATCACTATAGCTACAGACCTGTTTTATCTCTCCTGATAGGCTGCCAGTGCCAGTCGCTATAGCTACAGACCTGGTGTCCTCAGCAGCTCCTCACTGCAGGCCAGTAGAAACCATTAAACACACCCCTGAATTAAAAAATGAAACAGATAATAGGACTGGTGTAAGAGAAATCGGTGTAGTGAGACAACCACTTTAATACCAGCTCTACTATCTGAATATATGGACCAATAAATGAGTCACACTGGCTGTCTCTCTGTGCAGCAGCACTCTCCTTGATAGGTCACAACCCCCAGTGCAAGAGAATGGGCTATGTTGTAGTTTCCAGCACAGTGAGTGGGTAGGTGCTTCAATCTGGGTATGATATGGTTACAGTTCATACAGCTGAAAAAAAGACATATTCCCATCAAGTTCAACCAAGGGTATTGTTGGGGTTTCCAACATTCGAACCCCCACCAACCATTACATAATGCTATCTGATCTATATAAGAGTACTCCCATCCTAAGAAATGACGCCGAATGGATATTGACCCAACATATTAGTGAGGACTAAGACGACCCCACTGACTTTTACAAGGCCCAGTTCACACTTGCGTTAGGGGTTCTTTTCAGAACCTGTGTCACAGATTCTGTCCAAAAAGCAGGAAACAATGCATTGAATGGGGTTCATCAGGCCCTGTTGGGTTGTCTATTGTCAAAAAAGTCCATTTCTCTCTTTTCAAGTGGAACCTTCAACACAGAGGTGAACCAGGATATGGTAGTTAATAGGGTAGGTCATTGGTGTCCGTCATGAAACAGGTCTGGTGCCACCTGTGACAGAACTTCCAATGCAGATGTGAACTGGACCTAATGTATCTAACTAGACAAGCAACTGAACCAGGCTGCAAGTATCACTGCAATACAAATGGGCAAGCGTGTTAGTCAGGAGGCCATCACTAGTGTAGCCGCTCACCACCCTCCAGGAATGCACCGTCATACTACTTTGTATTGTCCAAAGCAAGAGCACAACCAGCTCACCCGTGTGCTACAACCCACAAAAAGCATGGAAAGAGCAATGAAACAACACTCCTGGTAGATGGCAAGAAAACCGATATCCAGCTTCCAAATAAAATGAAGTCCACAGCTTTATTGGTGACAGGGATACAAAAGGCAAACGTTCCATACAGAGGCGCTTATGCGTTTCAAGCCACATATGGTCCAAAGTTCTGTAGGTAACGTTTGACGTTTTTACACCGGTCAAGCTGAAGATTTTACTTGGAAACTGGACATCTTCTTTAGTTTGTATAGTGTAACATTTCAGAGAGGGTTGTGGGCAGTATAGAAGTGCAGGGTGGCGTGCTGACTAGCTTGCGTGGCCATCGTATAATCTTCTGGCCATGTGCACTTGTTAGAAGGTTGCAGTTTCTATAGCGTAACCACCCGCCTACTGTAGCGGTATGGGATAACATTACAAATGTTCTAAGTAATAAATAAAAAGTGAACACACATTATATAAAATACATATAAATGTGAGATTAAAGGGGTTGTCACATCTCAAAGTTTCATAGGATGCATGAATGAAATAATGATGCTTTGCTCTGTCACTTCCTGGTCAAGCTGTCTGCAATTAGCTTATGAGCTCCATGTATTCAGACTTCTGCTAATAAGATAAATCTCATGCTGTCAGGATCAGTGAAGCTTCTGAGTTAAAGTAAACAGCAGTAATTACTGGCTTTTGTCTGAAAGACTAGATAACAAACAAGCTCTCACTGTCTGGAGTTCTGTGCCTTTGTGATGTCACTCTCTGCTATCAGATGGAACAAACAGCGGGGGGAGAAGTACACAGGTCGGTCACTTGGGGAACCAGAGAGAGCACAGAAGGGGATAAAATCACTTGTAGCTCCTTAACAAAAAAAAATGAACGCAATATATTTGGAAAACATCTTTATTTAGTGTTCCCAACATGTTAAAAGCTAATCTTTGTAGCGAGACAACCCCTTTAACTACAAAGAAAAAGCACCGGACAACCCCTCTGAAGCGAACCTCTGATCAACTGCAAAGTATATAAATTACATGGTCACCAAATTTTCTACAATGTCCTCCTTTCGCTGTCATGTGTTACACCCAGTGTCGGATTGGGCTGCCTGGGGACCACCAGGGAAGTTGATTCTTGGGGCCCACCCTACAGCCTACCTGACTTCACATGCCTCTTGTTTTGTGCCTCTCTCGTTTTCCACCTTTCTTCCTGAAAAGCAGCTCCAGACCTGCCATTCTCAGGGGCCCACCAGATGTTTCCCCTGTTCCCTTGGTGGCCAGTCTGAGCCTAGTTATACCCCTCCATTATCTGCCACTCTTCTACAGTCTGTGAATTGGGAAGAAGAGGGTGGGGTAACAAATGACTACAACATCAGACTACACAAATGACTTTTTCGTAGTCTAACTAGAAGTTAGATACAAGATGAAGACAATTTGCCAAGTTGCATTGTCTTATATTTTGCAATTAACTATATACACTCACCGGCCACTTTATTAGGTACACCATGCTAGTAACGGGTTGGACCCCCTTTTGCCTTCAGAACTGCCTCAATTCTTCGTGGCATAGATTCCACAAGGTGTTGCAACGATGCTCAATTGGTACCAAGGGGCCCAAAGAGTGCCAAGAAAAAAATTCCCCCCACACCATGACACCACCACCACCAGCCTGAACCGTTGATACAAGGCAGGATGGATCCATCTTTCATTTTGTTTGACGCCAAATTCTGACCCTACCTCCGAATGTCGCAGCAGAAATCGAGACTCATCAGACCAGCAACTTTTTTTTCCAATCTTCCTACTGTCCAATTTCGATGAGCTGGGCAAATTGGAGCCTCAGTTTCCTGTTCTTAGCTGAAAGGAGTGGCACCCGGTGTGGTCTTCTGCTGCTGTAGCCCATCTGCCTCAAAGTTCGCCGTACTGTGCGTTCAGAGATGCTCTTCTGCCTACCTTGGTTGTAAGGGGTGGCTATTTGAGTCACTGTTGCCTTTCATAAAGCTCGAACCAGTCTGCCCATTCTCCTTTGACCTCTGGCATCAACAAGGCAATTTCCGCCCACAGGATTTGCTGCTCACTGGATGTTTTTTCTTTTTCGGACCATTCTCTGTAAACCCTAGAGATGGTTGTGCGTGAAAATCCCAGGAGATCAGCAGTTTCTGAAATACTCAGACCAGCCCTTCTGGCACCAACAACCATGCTCGGTTTGAACTGCAGAAGATTGTCTTGACCAGGTCTACATGCCTAAATGCACTGAGTTGCCGCCATGTGATTGGCTGATTAGAAATTAAGTGTTAACGAGCAGTTGGACAGGTGTACCTAATAAAGTGGCCGGTTAGTGTATTTTGGTTGAAAAAGCATAGACACAGACATACAGCAAGAATGCCTTGAAACAACATGGTACCCCTTAGGGTATGTTCACACAAAGCAATTGTGGGGCGTATTTTGGGGTATAATTGCGCTGCAATACAACCCGCAATTACGGTAATTCATAGCTCTCATAGAGAGCTACGAATTGCCTCCATCTTCGCAGACGTGTCACTTCCTCCCGGCGTTTACGTGCCGGGTAATCATAGAAGTCTAGGGGGCCATCCCTCCCGCACCTTAGAAGTATGCGCTGGCTAGCGCGTACTTCTAAAAAAAAACCGGCGTATTTCGACGCGCACAGTACAGTACGCGCCGCAATGCTCCGGGTGTTTTCTAAGCACACGCTAATCAGCGCGTAATTCCAAAGCAGGGGGGGGGGGGCTGGCACCCGGCTAGCCACACAGACATGCATTGTCAGCGGCGCGTAATGGCCGCTAACAATTGACGTCACTTTTCTCCCCCAGTGTACAATACAATCGTATTGTACACTGGGGAAGACAATGTGTAATTCATAGATCTCTGAGTTATGAATTACCATAATTGCGGCACGCATTTCTCCGTGTGTAAAGTGCAATATGCGGTGAAATACGCACGCAATTATGTGGCAAAATAAGTCGTGTGAACATATCATTAAACTGCAAGTTTGAGTCGTCACCTTAAAAAATACGTAAACCTGCAAATTGTGCCCCTGGTATTGGGTGGCAGGGCAACCCCCCCCCCCCCCCCCAGGTGGTGTCAAGAAGACACTGTGCTTAAGGCATCACATGCTGTACATCATTACAGCGTAAAACCAGTCACACAGACCAGTACTATCTGTTCTTGCCATCTTCCTGTTTATCCTCTGGGTGTAGAAACGTCTGCATAGTTATTGGAGCTACAAGCCTCGCCAAGAGATACATCCTTTGCTGCCGGAAATTTATGCAATCTGTCACACTTTCCAACAGGATTTTTTCCTGTTTTATTATGCCCATGATACTTAGAGTAAACCCTCTGGTCCTCATGACAGGACAGGTAAAAATAAAAAATCTTTACAGCTCTCTGACAAAACTTGTGGCTTTCACAACAGCATGGAATTTAAAAAAATAATTTGAAAAAAAGTCTAAATCATTACTTAAGAGTTATTGGCACATGTTCATATTTCAACACCACACACTCAAAGGGGTTGTCTTGACCTTACCATTTTATGTTTTAGGAACCAGACAACGCTTTCAAGAGTATGAACTGATTTGTGTTAATTTCCTGTAGACTAAGAATACTATAATTTTACAATTATATGTCTTCTCATACACCAGCCTCACCACTGGTTAATGCCCTAAAACCCACAAGGCAAGAACCAATCCGCTCCAGTGGAGACCCCATCTCTGACCACAGAACCCTCACCTGCCAAGATCCAGAATTTTACATAGCTACATACACAATAATATTCTTTAGTGCCAGGTAGGTATCTAAGCCTTTCTTGAAACTCTCTACAGTTCCTGCTGTGACCAGCTCCTCAGGCGGCTATTCCACAGATTCACAGTTCTTACAGTGAAGAACGCTCTTCCCTCTGGAGATTGAATTATTTTTTCTCTAGCCGAAGGGAATGTCCCTTTGTCTTTTGAGGGGGCTTTACATCAAATCATTTTTCCCCATGCTTTTTGCAGGGACCATTTATATATATTAATCATGTCTTGAGAAAAGACGCCTTCGGGGGGACTAAATAAGTTAAATTCTACTAACCTCTGCTCATAACTAAGATGTTCCATTCCCCTTATAAGTTTGGTTGCTCGTCTTTGAGCTCTCTCTGGCTCCATTACATCTTTTCTATAAACTGGGGCCCAGAACTGAACAGCATATTCTAAGTGATGTCGCACCAATGCTTTGTACAGCAGTAGAATTACATCCTTGTCCCGCGAGTCCATGCCTCTTTTAATACACACCAATATCTTACTTGCCCTCGAGGCAGCTGATTGACATTGCATGCTGTTCTGTAATCTATGATATACAAGAACGGCCAGATCTTTCTCAACAAGCGATTCTCCAAGTTTTTCTCCCCCTAGGACATATGATGCCTGTAGATTATTTCTCCCCAGATGCAGAACCTTACATTTATCCACAATGAACCCCATTTGCCAAGTGGATGCCCAAGCACTCTGTGTTCAGGTCTGCTTGCAATTTATGAGCATCTTATAATAATCATAATAATATCTTTATATCGCACCAACATATTCCGCAGCACTTTACAATGTAGAGGGTATAATTACAGACAAAAGACAAGACAGATATTACACAGTGAGAGCCACTTACAGATGAGACACAAGGTGTGAGGGCCCTGCTCGCAAGAGCTTACAATCTATGAGGGTACCTGGGGGAAACGAAGGGGGAAAAGTGCTAAATTTACAATGGCCCAGCCTTGTTTCATAAATAGGAGGTGGTCTACCAAAAAAAAAAAAAAAAATGGGGTGAACCTGCCACCATGACAGTACATCTATATACAGATAAGTGCCTGTGAGTGCCCTAGTGTAGGGAGTGACAGATGTGTGTGATAGAAGGTGTGGGTTAGCAATAAGAATCATGGTAGGCCTGCCTAAGAAGATGTATTTTCAGGACTCTCTTAAAATTGCGAAGGCTAGGATTGTGCCTGATGGTACGTGGTAGGATGTTCCAGAGAACGGGTGCAGCCCGTGCAAAATCTTGAATCTTCCATAGATTGCACTACCCTGCATAACTTGGTGTCATCTGCAAATATAGAAACCGTGCTATTGATCCCCTCCACTAGATCATTATTAAATACATTAAATAAAAGAGGACCCAATACTAAGCCCTGCGGCCACCACTCATAACCGGGGACCACTCAGAGTAGGAGTCATTTACCACAACTCTCTAGGTACGATCCGATTGGTTGGGATGGTGATGTCACTCCAAGTTCTGTCCTTATCCTGAAAGACAGGACCTTGTTTACATTACTTAAAGGGGTTGTCTCACTACATTGATTCATCTCACCTCAGTCCAGTTTTCTTGGTTTCACTTTGAATTCAGGGCCGTGTTTACTGGCTTCTACTAGGCTGAAGTAGAAGACAGGTCTGTAGCTATAGCAACCAGTGCTGGCTGCCTATCAGGATAGATCAAACAGGTCTGTAGCTATAGCAGCCAGTGCTGGCTGCCTATCAGGAGAGATTGAACAGGTCTGTAGCTATAGTGACCTGAGGAGCTAATGCAGCCCATACAAGAGGAGAGGTCTAGGAATAGGTAGGACACTGTTAATGGACATATATTGCAAAGTGACTTGTTTTTGCAAGATCTTTAACATAAAAAGCAAATGTTGTAGCGAGACAACCCCTTTAAGGTACATCCACAAACTAGGGTTTTCAGTTTAATTTTCAGATGGTTTTTGGTTTTGAAAACCGACCATCAACCATCCCCACAGACGTCAATAAAAAATCTGAACTGTAATATACACAGCTCGGATTTTCTCATGGTCAGGTTTCAAATCCGAAAACTGTCAAAAAAAACCCCAAAAAACTTGGACCCTGTATATTCTTCTGCCCGGTTTCAGGACGGAACATGTACTGTTCAATGTTTATGGGGACGGCCGAATCTGCAAAACTGCAGACAGAAACCGTCCCCTTTTTGGGTATTTTTTTGATTAGGTCCATACTGTGAATGTGCAGTCAGGGCTTCAAAGTTAAAACTTTAATAAGCTTGGTCATTGTAGATTTCAAAAGAACCCATAGCCTTTGTTAGAGTGTTTAACCCTGTGACTGCTGGAGAACAGTGTGTGGGTGTTAAGGACTTGGCACGTACTCAATCGGTGGTGGGAGCCGGTATTTGGGGTGAGATCTCGGCTCAACTTGTCACCTGAATGGAACAGGAGAGCAAAATTAAGTGAATGGAGACGGATTAACCGCTTGGATTCGCTCTCGTATCACATGCTGGTGAAGTGGTACATAACCACGCCAACAATCTACAGATCTCTTATACAATATAAATAGTCGCTTCAGCCAGACTTTTTTTTTTTTTTTTTCCACAAAGCCGAGTCATCAGCCATACGTCGACGACCTGTGGTTTTCACATTTCCTCACAAATAAAATAATGTGCGGGGAAGTTTTTTATTAACATTCCTGAAACTCGGATCGGAAGTTTTATATGAATGAGTGTATATAGGCCAAACACCGACTTTCTAGGCATTACAGAAGATGCAGTTCAGGAACAGCTCAATTGCCAAATATTAAACTCTGATTTCCTGTAATGTTGGCGAGTTCAGACATGATAGCACTTTACTGCCACAGATGTTACCGTGGAGTGGAAGTGTATTCCATTGTAACTTGTTGCAGATTTTCAGCATCTTTACACTAACTGCAACATCTAAAAGATGGTCCTAAAGGGGTACGTTCACCACATTAGCTTTAAACATGTAGGAAAAGATGAAGATTATTACCAAATACATTGCTGTTATGATGTTGCTTCATTTCATTACTAGAGCAGTTATCTCCTGCTTGTGTACAGGCTTCTTAGGTTACGGACAACCTCTCTGCTCCAGCACCCCTGGTCGAACTGATGGCGATGTCACTCCCTGCTGTGTCTTAGCAGCAGCACAGAAACTTTTATTTCTTTCTTAGGGTATGTTCACACGATGTACCGTGGCACGTACAGTACATCGTGTCTTTCAGGAGCTCGCGCTAATACGCGCATACTCCCACGACGCGGGGGGTCCGCAGTCTGCCGGACCCATAGACATGCATTACTCGTAGCGCGTATTCGCTGCAAATAATTGACGTCACTTATCTCCCCGCGTGTACAATACGATCGGGGAGAGGCGGCGTAATCCATTCTCTATGAGAACTAAGGATTACCGTAATATCAGCGCGCATCTCACCGGTATTAGAGCGCAATAACGCGGCGAAATGTGCGCTGAAATTACGCCGTGTGAACATACGCTTACTGACAAACTGTAAACCTTTAGCCCTCTATAGACTTCTACCCTGCTGTTTGTATCCCTCCATTAGCAATGTCCCTCCAACAGGCTTAGCCAGGAATAGCAGAGCAACATGTTAATCACTGTTGTAGAACCACTCACAGCCTGAACAGGAAGTGTGAGACAAGCTGCGTGTGACCAACAGGCTCCATTAAACATTCAGAAAACCTCCCTAAGGTCTACTAGGATATGCCATCCCTTGACGATTAGTGGAAGTTTAGACAAAACGATACTGGTGTGAAACATCTGCTGCAGCCAGGTTTTTGCTGAACAGAGGAGCCGAAAACGCACAGCCATTTTTCTTTGCACCAGAATTATGCGATAACAAAAAAGTAACTGTTTTTTTTGTTTTTTTTCATAGACTTATCTATTGGGCAATACAAAAAAGTGTGCGCGGCGGAGAGGAGGGAAGGGGGGAGGGACATGAAAAATGCTAGCTAAAAAATAAAACCACCAAAACCCATGTATGAATGAAGCCTTAGAATACCTTCACATTTACATTTTTTGTTGAAAAAAAAGTGTTTAAAAAAAAAAAAAACTGCATTACAATTTTTACTATGCTTCACATTTTTAATTACATTTTTTTTTTTGTTTGTGGATTTTTCTCTCCGAAATAATGTGTATAGGTGGTTATTTTTTTTGTGTGTGTTCTCTGCTGGAGGACTCCTTTTGGAAATCATGTGATCAATTTCATTTATAATGATAAAAAAATTAACATAAAAATGCATGGAAAAAATGTTTAACTCTGTACACATTTACATGATTTTTTTTTTTGCTACAGAGAAAAAAAAAACCTTGAACTGACAGCATGCTGAATTGTTTTTTCTGCAGACAGATTTTTGCTGGATATCTATAGAGAGTTATGAAATGCACTAGAAACTTTTTTCTCCACTTTTTGGGTCCATAGCCATTGTCGTAGCTATATTATTATTTATTTTACTGTACATTCGAGGGGGTTACATACATAACATAAGTCAAACGAGTACAATGATAAGGGATAATGACAATTGGCACGACAGAGGGAGAAGGACCCTTTACGCGCAGAGGGCTTCAATCTACAAGGAGGGGAAAGAGACAGGAGGTAGGGGCAGACATGTCTGTGGAGAAGTAGTGACAAGTTTGTAGGATTTAGGCAAGCCTAAAGAAATGGGTTTTCGGGTTGCTTTTGAAGCTGGTGAAAGTGGAGGAGAGTCTGGATGTGTTGGGGCAGTGAGTTCCAGAGTTTTGGGGGGAAGCCACGGAGAATCTTGGAGACGGTTGTGTGAGGAGCTGATAAGGGGAGAGCAGAGGAGAAGGTCCTGGAGGAGCGGAGATTGCGTGAGGGAAGATATTTGGAATTAGGGCAGAGATGTATGGAGGGGAGAGGTTTATGGAAAACCTTGTAGGTCATGGTTAGTAGCTTAAAAATGAATTCGCTGGCAATGGGAAGCCATTAAAGGGGATTGGCAAGGGCAGAGGCAGGGAGTATCGAGAGAGAGGTGGATAAGATGGGCAGCAGAGTTGAGAATGGTTTGAAAGGGAGCAAGAGTGCTAGACGTGAGGCAACAGAGAAGGATGTTGCAGTAGTCTAGGCGGGAGATGACGAGGGCAGGGACCAGCATTTTTGTAGTGTCATAGTTGAGGAATGAGCGGATGCGAGAGATGTTTTTCAGGTGTAGGCGGTAGGTAGGTGAGGGTTTGGATGTGGGGTTTTGAAAGATAAAGCAAGTCTGGGAAATAACCCCAAGGCAACGGACTTGCGGAACAGGAAAGAGTGTACACCGTTGACTGAGATAGAGAGATCAGGACAGGGTTAGAGTTGGACGGTGGAAAAAAATGATGGTTCTGTTTTCTCCACATTTTAGTTTTAGGAGATGTGATAGAAGAAGGGGGAAAGATGGCTGATAGAAAAGGGATCCCGGGAGAGTAGAGAATTGACATCTGGGCCGGAGATGTAGAGTTGGGTATCATCACATACGGGTGGTAATGAAAGCCATGTGAGGCTATGAGCTGACCGAGGCCAAGAGTGTAAAGAGAGAAGAGTAAAGGACCCAGGACTGACCTCTGAGGGACACCAACAGAGAGCGGGTGGGAGGAGGTGGAGTAGAATGAGAGACACTTAAAGTCTGATCATAGTGGTAGGGGAATCCAGGAAAGAGCCAAGTCCGTGATCCCCGAGGGAGGAGAGGATTTGTAGCAGGAGGGAATGGTCCGACAGTGTAAAAGGGCAGAGGACAGGCCCAAGAGGAGGAGCACAGAGTAGTGGCATGAGGCTTTAGCAGTTACTAGGTCATTATGACTTTGGTTAGGGCAGTTTCAGTGGAGTGGGGGGGTCAGAAACCAGATTGTAGTGGGTCAAGAAGAGAGTTGGAGGAGAGGTGGGGACAGCTGAAGATAGACGTGCTGCCAAGGATTTGGAAAAGCAAAAGGGTGCATGAGATGGGCGATAGTTGGACAGAGAGGAGGGGTCAAGGGTTTTTTTTTTTAAGATTGGAGTGATTGTAGCATGTTTTAAAGGCGGAAGGGAAGAATGCCAAAAGGTTTAGTGAAAGGTTTGAAAGGAGAGGGTGAGGGCTGGGATGATAGAAGCACTGGGGTCAGGGATGAGGTGAGATGGCAGTTGGGTCAAAGCCCAACGGGTTAGTGAGGTTGGATTGGACAGTAGAGAGGAAGGTTGCATGACTGGACAGTGGGGAAGAAGTTAAGGGGGAAGAGCAGTTTGCAAGAGTAGAGGAGGGTGGTGGGACTGGTGGCTAAAGCCCTCTCTGATTGGGTTGATCTTTTGAAGGAAGTGAATGGCAAAGTCGTCTGCTGAAAGGAGGGGTGGGGGAGGAGGTGCTGGTGGACGGAGAAGAGAGTGAAGGTTTTTGAATAATTGTCTGGTTGTGAACAGGTAGGATATGAGAGTCGTGAAATAGTCCTGTTTGGCTGAGGCGAGTGGGAGATTTAAAAGTGTGTAGTGATTGATTGTAAAAAGGCAAAGTCATCAGTGGAGTGAGTTTTCTTCCAGCGGCGTTCTGCAATTTTGGAAGCTCGCCTCAGCTGTTTGGTAGAGTCTGTGTGCCCAGGGTTGTCTGTCGATTTTGCCCGGGGTTTTTAATGTGTGTGAAAGAGCGACTGAGTCAAGGGCGGGGATGATTGTATGGTTGAAAAAGTGGTGGCTGCGTCTGGGTCCCGTAAATGAGGAGATGGTAGAAAGAGGTGCAAGAGAGTCAGAGAGAGTGAGGGTTGAGGTTGTAGGTTCCTGCGGGTCCAAATGGATATGAGACAGGAGGAGCTGGTGGGGGAGATGGTGGAGAAGGTAAGCAGGTTTGTGGTCAGATATGGGGGAGGGGGGTTTATAGAGGTTTAGATAGGGGGCAGAGGCGGTGAAGATGAGGTCCAGTGTGGTCATCTTTGTGGGGTTTGCTCCTGAAGTCCACTGGGAGAGGTCCGAAGGAGCAGCCGAAGTAAAGGGGTTTTTTTTGGAAGCAGAGTGGGGGGGAGGGGGGTGTCGATTGGGAGCACCTGCTATTGGGCCCTGGGATTAAAGGGGTCACTAAGGACATTGTACCTTTTTTTTTTTTTGGTAGGAAACACATTGGTGGCTGTTATCCAGCACTACTACGTTGGGTCTCTGATACATGGTGCCATAACACTGGGGGTACAAAAAATGGCTAGAAATTTTGACCTTATTCTGGGTATCTGAGCGCTGCTGAATCCGAAAATCCCATCCATTATGTTCTAGCAGCTCTAGGTTATGAGATGTTGATTACATGATTCTACATTGTGCTTGTGATTAATTTATGCATATGTAGGGCAGATGAATAGAACTGGATTTGCTCGGCACATTCTTGTTGCTGTTTGCTTGTGTTCTTTAAATGTAATAAAATGTTATTTTATGTCGTTTCTGTTTTACATGAATTTCCATCATTTCCTTAGTACAATATTGAGTGACCCCTACTTTCAGCAGCATAGACTTGGTAAGGGGGCAATGGCGGATCTCCAAAACTAGAACTTACAGGGGAAAGCAGGTGTAAATCTCAGAATCAGCCCCAAACGTACTCAAAAACGGTTCCGACTATAGAGGCACCAAAATGAGTCCCAAGTGTAACCTACACCTGAACTTATTGCTGCCTTTCTGGCTTAACTTCATTATGTGACAGGAGTGCAACTCATTCACTAATCGGGCTTTTTTTAATAATAGTATGTCCCAGTTCATGTTTTTTTCAAAACACAGCATGCTCAGGGTATGTTTTTTTAGGCATCTTCCATATGGGAAGAAAGAAATGCCTAAACAAAACATAAATATAATAAAAATATAATTTTTATTATATATATTATATATATATATATATAATATATAATCCCCCAAAAAAAACACACAAAAAATTTAAATTTATCCCCACACCTTGTACGCATACGTATGTCTATAAAAAAAACACAGCAGCACTGCCGAAAATATAGAAAAGAAAAATTCTGAGTGCCAGAGACTTAATCTGGTCTAAGGATCAAATCCATAGCGAAAAAATTGCAGAACTCATCCAGATATTGATGAAGAAACATTGGGTGGCATGTGTGAAATTGGCATTCAAACGCCAATTTTCATGCACATAATATTAGTATAGAATGCGCCTCATTTATGAACCTGCTCTACACCGGGTCATAAATCAGGCGCATTCTAGCTCTAGGGTGACATTTCTGGCTTAGGTAAAACACTTTCAAAGTGCTCTACCTGTTCCAGCAGTAATATGCTTAGAATTGTTGTAGCGAAGCTATAAATCTATAGCTTCGTACGGTTGTAGTGCGCCCCACCTCCCGCACGCCCCCGAAATCAGGCGCAGTACAAAGTGCTGCGGGCGCTCTATAGTTCTGTTGATATTGGCGTACCGGAGGGATTTCAGTAATGCGAACGGTGCCGTGCCTGATGTCGGGCTGAAAATACGCCAGACTTCTGGCGCTGCCCTATTCATACATGCCGCCCGTTGTGTTTATTGCACGTTACAAGACAATGTTCCAGCTCTCTCTCAGAGCCGGTTACTTGGATGAGTGCTGCACTTTTTTTCTATGGAGATATATAGATACGTGTATGTACATATATACATACACACATATTAGAATAAATGTGTTCAAAGCGCAAGATGTTCCCACCTTGCGCTTCGATGGCATAGTGAAAGGTGCGGACAACATGCCCCCGAAAGCATCGACTCAGAATGGAGAGCCCATTGGACTTGCGCATGGCTCTCTGTTCAGTTCTATAGGAGATCCAAGTACAGCCAAACACACTTCTCACCTGTACCCAGAACTCCCATAGAACTGAATAGAGAGTTGGGGGCAAGCTTTCATGGCCCCGTTTTCGAGACGTGGGCAAGAGAGAAAGAAGTGCTTGAATATTAAGATTTTTGGGCAGAACGCAATATTTATGAAGCCTCTGCTATAATTTGTGTTGTATCAAGCTCTTTAATCATTTTTTTTTTTTGGTTAAAGAAACATGGAAAAAAAACTTGTCATTGTTTTTCTCCACATTCATTGCTTTATAGGAGAAATATTGTGCACATTGCACTGAAGGAGAGGCTGGTGCAAAGCTGGGAAGTGTACTGGTATTATCACATCTCCCCATCTCGTCTTTATACAATGTATATAACAGAAAACTCCGACGGCCATGTCTACACAGCACACACACTATCGGATTTTTGGCGGTTTTAGGATTCTAAAACCGCTGAAAATACGATCATTCAGGCTCTACATAGACTTTAATGAAAAAAAAAAAAAACTTTTTTGGGGGGGGCCGGTGGAGTTAGTCACGTTGTATAATCTGCCGGCATCTTTAGTTTTTTCGTTGTTTTTCCATATAATACAATGTATGGGCCAACGGCAAAAAAATGAAAACCAACAGCAGTTTTTGGCATTAAAGTGACAAAAACCACCGTCGTGCATTGAAAAAAGTAGTTTTTTGTCCAATGCTGTGTAGCCCCAGCCAAAGGGTGCTTTCACACAGTGCGTTATTTTGAGCGTTTTTTGCAGAAATGCACAGTAATTAATGCATCCTAAACGCACAGTGTGAAAGCACCTTTAGATCTACTGAAAAGACTGGTAACTTAAGTGTCCTGCAACACGTCACTTTCGGGGTTTGTCTGCAAAATAGCTTTCATGGTGATCACTCAATAATCCACTACCAAACAAGTTTAAGCCAAACAATGATCATGTTTGTAATATTTAATAAGCAGACTCTCTTTGTAGATTCAAACTTTGTCAGGAGACATCTGAAACTCAAGAAAGAGCCCCAGGCGGCACTGACAACAATGCAGGTCAGACTCAAACTTGCTCAAACGTAATGAGCAGATCCAAGAAACTGACAGCATAAAACACAGAATAACTTTAGAAAACATCATAATCCTGTAAAATCAGATGTGAGAAACAATAAAGATCACAGGACACAATCAGAACATAAACCTAAAAGGAAACATCAGTCAGACACTGAGAAGACTCAATGCACTACTAGGTGGTTGGTAACAGACTTCTCACGATCTGAGACAAGACAAATAGGTTATGTTCACATAGTGCGGTCATGTCGTGGTTTGTGCCGCAATTTTTTTAAACGAAATTTGCCCGAATAAAGTGAAAAAACCCCTTTCCCCCCCAAATTTAAAGGGGTTGTCCCCCAAAAAGGGATTGCTGCTTTTATTTTAAGACTTTCAAAACAATCACTTTTCAATATGTGTCATTAACAGTGTCCTACCTATTCCTAATATCGCCTCTTGTATGGGGTGCATAGCTCCTTAGGTCACTATACTACAACCTGTTTAATTCTCCGATAGCTCCCGCACCGGTTTTCATGCTACAGACCTTTTAATCTCTCGAAGGGGCCCCGCAGTGCTATAGCTACAGACCTGTTCAATCTCTCTGAAAGGGGCCACATTGGTGCTAAGCTACAGACCGTTCAATCATCCGATAGGGGCCAGCACGGCTCTAAGCTCCAGGCCTTTAAATTTCCTTTAGGCACCCAAGGTGCATGTCGCCTTTCTTTTCCCCCCGAAGGGCCACCCTTTGTTGAAAACCGCTTCACGCCCCATAAAACCAAAAACCCCCCCGTTTCAAAAGGGAAAAAAAAACGATAAAGGGGGATAACTTTTATGGCCCCCTTTTTTAAAAAATAGTTTTGCCAAAAATTTGTTCCCGGGAAGGGGTTTGGACAAACAAAGCCCCCATTTCCGGGAAAAATCCGGGGGAAAAAGCTCTAAAAGGGGGGGGGGTCCTAAATTGAGAGAAAAATTACTAAATGAGGGTTGGTTTTGGGCCTTGGGAAACCCAAAAGGGTTTTGGGCCCGACCCCCCTTGATGTCATTTTCCCCTAAAGCCCCCCCCCGGGGTTTCCAACCCCGGGCACCCCCCCCCCCCCCCTTCAAACGGGGGCACACCTTTTTTGGCCCCCAAAACCCCAAAAAAAACCCCCAAACCACCCCAAACCCACCCCCAAAAACTTTCAGGGAAAAACCCCCCCCCCCCTTTTTTTTAAACCCTCCCCCCAACCCCCCCAAAACCAACCCCCCCCCCCCCCCCAAAAAAACCACCAGGGGGGTTTCCCGGCCAAAAAAAAACACCCCCCCCAAAAATTTTTTTGGTTCCAAAAACCCCCCCAAAACCACGGGCCCAAAAACCAAACACCCTGGTTTTTACCCCCCCCCCACCCCACCCCCAAATAACCAAAAAAAACCCCCCCTCCCCTTTTTTTTGGCCCCCGGGGGCATTTTCCGTTCAATAAAAAGTCGAAAAAAACCTTTAAATCCCAAAATTTTTTTAAAGGGTAAATAGTTAAAGTCTATTACGAACAGTTTTTCAGCTGGGAACGCCTCTTGCCCCTGTTTCAGCTGCAAAACTGTGCTTTTCCCAGGGTTTAAAGGGGGTTTTGCCACTACATCAATTCTCTTACCTCAGTTTTTTCTTTTCTTTTGAATTCAGGGGCGTGTTTACTGTATTCAAAAAGGGGTGCATTAGAAGCCAGGTCTGTACTTTTCAACCCTGGGCAGCCTATAAAGGGGGATTCTCAGAATAGGGAGGACAGTGTTAATGACAAAAATGCAAGTGCTTTTTCTTGCAAGATCTTTTAAAATAAAAAGCAATCCCTGGTGAACAAATTCTTTAAGTGAACGGGCAAATCCCAAAAAGTGGGCGAGCCATCCCCAAAAACGATTTTTAAAATTTTATAAAACCAGTCCCCGGGTTTTTAAACAAATCCAAAAAACCGATTTTACACTTGCTGTGTGGCCTTAGCCTAAAGTGTAATCTTGCAATTAAGAACATCCAAGCACAGTGCGTTTGTATCCATGTTACCAGTAACCCCCATGCTTGAAATGCCTGTCTTTCTGCATTTGTGATGGAATGAGAGTATTACTACTGTTCCATCTCCTGCACAAGGCTGTCATCGCTAGGACCTTCACAATATTACAGTCCAAAACCAACATACCCGTTTGACCCCTCCTAGAGTGTGGACACACAAGCCTTCCACTGTCTGTGGCTGCGAATAGCCATGAAAGCTAGCCAATAGGACCCAGCAAACTCATGCGCCCCCCAGGGGGTGCCAGGGGGGGCGGAAGTACATCACTACCGGGCCCGTACCTTTAGGGGGCCCCAAAAGCCCCCGCCCCTTGGGAACTGATTTAAATAAAACATGTGCGAGGACCCAATTCACTTTTTGCATTGGGGGGCCCCGGGGCTTCAAGCTAGCCCCTGAACGAGAAAAAATTTATGCACCCTCAAAGGTAAGGGGACAGGATAAGATGCTTGAAATTTTTACCCCGCACGTCAAAATTTTCAGTCTCAATGGCGAACCCCAATGCATGTTGGCGCTGTGTTCAGGATTGCCGTGTTCTGTTCCTGCGTTGGTCGTGTAATTTAAAACCGGGGTTTATCCGATGTGGGCGGATGCATTCAATGGTTAGCTATGTTTTACCGGCATAATTGCGGGGTTAATTCGCCAGTACTTCGGGGCTCGCGCCGACTCCCGGGGGAGGGTGGCCGGGAGCCCCCTGGGGCCCCCAACTTTTATTACTAGCGGGTCGTATTCGCCCTTGTTTTAGACATGTACTATCTTCCCGCGTGTCGTATTGTGCGAGCGGGGGGAGGGGCGAAAAACCATAATTCTTTATGAAACTGTGGGGCTACCCTATGCTGGGACGTATTTTTCACCGTATTGAGCGCAGTACGCCGCAAAATACATCCCAATTTAAGCCGTGTGAACATGGCCTTAGCTGAGCCGCACGGTGGGGGCAGCATTACAGAGCTGTGTTCTGTAGATCCTGGTTATTATAGAAGTATTTAATCCAAACCACAGACTCTTCAAATGACAATATTTGCAAATGGCAACTTAAAGGGGTTTTGCCACGATGTAATGTTGACGTGGGATCCTCCAAAATGGCTATTTAATCACTTTTCTAAATATATGTGATTACAAAAATTGCAGTCAGAGAGCTACAGGCTGCCTTACCTGCCCTTAGTTACTTAAAAGCTTCTATTAGATCTCGGCCTGGCAAGAAACACTTTTTTATCTGATGAAAGGGAGCTGAAGAAGCTTTCAATACACTACGTGGAAATCCCTAAAGAAGCATTTATGCTATCTATCACACATGAACAAACTTTGAGACTCTCTGTTCACATATTTTGATCAAAAGATGTTTAAGCTGCCCACGACTTTCAACGTGATCTCAAAATCGGGCAGTCCTACACTATCCTTACCTCTCAATAGAGCCAATTCACGGCCTCTCACTGGGTCAACCGACCTCCATTATACAGAGAGAAAAAAAAAGAAAACACACCAGACTTGCAAGTCGCCTTCTTATGACAAACCTGTGGAGTGGGCGGGTGCAGAAAAACCCCAAAAAGGAAGCACCCCCTTCCTTCCCATATAGGTTAAAATCAATGTTTCACCAAGTATAACGTATGTTCCTGCACACAAAAACATTTCTGAAAAAACGTATGCAAACCTGGGTGCCACTGAGTGGATGCACCCGCCCACTCTCACAGGCTGTCATAAGAAGTGCAGCTTGCAAGTCTGGTGTGTTTTCTTATTTTTTTCTCTCTGTATAATGGAGGTCGGTTGACCCAGTGAGAGCCGTGAATTGGCTCTATGAGAGGTAAGGATAGTGTAGGACTGCCCGATTTTGAGATCACGTTGAATGTCGTGGGCAGCTTAAACATCTTTTGATCAAAATATGTGAACCGAGAGTCTCGAAGAAGCTTTCAAGGCACCGGGTAGAAATATGTTGTGTTTTGTATACAGAATCCACTAGTTGTAGTGTGATTATCTGAGTAGATCCATGCTTTATCTGATGACAGAGAACATGAAGAAGCTTTCAAGCTGCTTTGGAGAAAAGGTGTTGTCTTTTGTATACAGAATCCACTAGTTGTAGTTTGATTATTTGAGTGAACATTTCACACGATCCCTTATGCATGGCTCTGTGCATCTCTCTCTCAGCTCAGCGTGGCTTGTTTACATTTGCTTCTTAGCAGATAAGGCACCTCCTGGCAAAACCCCTTTAATAGTATTTAAAAAAAAACGCTTCACAACTGCTCTATTTTAAGTATATAAAGTACCTGGATTATTATGCACTCTAAACGCAACCCCAGCACAGCTGCATCGTGTGTCCTCATCCTTACACATACATGTTTAACTTGAACGTGCATGTGTTTTCAATGGGTACAAGGTAACACAGGAAATCCAGTCTGCTCAATTCCCTTGACATCTGCCGTCAGAGAAGCGTCTGATTCACATTAGTCATCTAATAAAGCCAAAATCAGTAAATTGAGGCAACACTTGTCTAATATCTAAAAGCCGTGCACATTCTAGTACTGCCTCCCAACAATCGTTCCTACTAACATCAGAGGGCACGTTCCTAAACCTCTAGCAGCGGTCTATCTCCTGAGGGAGTAAAGCAGAATTTACACACTGGGTTTTTTGTTGTGTTTTTTGTTGTGTTCCTCACAATTTTTTAGATTTTTTTAATTTTTTTTTTTTAAAAAAACACTGCTGCCAGATGTTACTAAAAAGGCTACAGACAGATAAACACACACACATACATAATTACATATATACACACACATACATATTAAAGTCTATATACTGACATATAAAAGCGACAACAATGGAAACCAAAACTCGACATTTCAGAGCCCCAAGGGATATATCCACATTTGGCAGATTAGTTGGAGTCATTTCTGCAACTAGCCTATTCATTTTGACCTTGCAGAAACAGCCTCATAAGATATCCTGTTTCCCCGAAAATAAAACCGTGTCATATTCATTTTTGCTCCTAAAGACGAGCAAAGACTTTTTTTCAGGGGATTTCTTATTTTTCCCATGAACAAGAATTCACATTTATTGTTCAACAAAACATCCACATGTATTAATATACTGTAATGATTCCATCAAAAACATCAGCATAAGCAGCCAAACTCTGAATTGCATAAAATAAATGTACTAGGTCTTATTTTCGGGGAAACAGGGAATATAGAGGATATTTTTTAGTTGCAAAAAATTCTTGGCACACTAACTCCGCTAACCAACACTGCATTGGATTCGTATTTTTTTTGTGCCTTTTTAACTAGACTTCTAACAATAATTCTTACTTGTATTTACTGCCACTGTAATGGACAGACAGGCCCATCATCAAGGAGATGAATGACCTCGTTGTCCCCATCCAATAAATGTCATTAAGGAATAGCTTGCATGTGATAGAAAAATAAAATATTCATATCACGAGTGATCGTATCCTGTAAACCAGCCTGAATGTTCAGCAGCAACTATGGGTAACTTAACTATAGTGCGACATTTAAAAAGTGCAATACACACGAGGCGTGATAGGATTTTTCTGCAGATATCTGCATCACGTGTAGACTTTATTTCTGCAAATAAAGGCGACATGCATGAAATTTGGCATGTGAACGTCAAATTTTATGCGCATAATGGCATAGAATGCGCCCGATTTATTAACCTGCTCTATAGTGAGTCATAAATCAGGTGCATTCTAGTGCTAGGGCGACATTTCTGGCTCAGATTAACCACTTTGAAAGTGCTCTACCTGTTCCATCGGTAATGCACCTAGAAATGCCGCAGCGAAGCTATAAATATGCAGCTTCGTACGGTTCTAGTGCGCCCCGCCTCCCACACTCCCCCCGAGGTCGGGCGCATTACAAACCGCCACAGGCGCTATGCACCCGACAATGGAAATTTAAAAATGTATGAACGGGGCTGCGCCAAAGTGTCCATAGTAAATAAGTTGCATGATTCATGCTTCTTCAGCTTCTGAGAACACCAAAGTTGCCATTGACTGCAAGGTCGGTGCACCATGCATCAGTCAAATCCCATTTCTGTAAAAAGTTTTCAACTCTTCTATTGCGTTACTATAAATAGGAGAAAGTTCAGGCGAAGACAGATGTGATTATGTGGTGTAACCAAAATGATCAGGCAGCTGTAGCCTGAAGGCTCATCCATAGTATTGGCAAAGCCTTGAAATCTCTGCATTGGTTAAGGGGGTGTTCTCACTATGTTTCACAGCCAGCTTCCGACTTCCACTTCCAGTTTAGGCTGTGGGTGGTTCTACAGCGTGACTGACATTTCAGCTCTGCTATTCCTTGCTGCCATTGTTAGAGGGACATTGGTAATGGAAAAAGTTTAAACAGCAAGCCAGAAGGCTACAGAGTTCTAAAGGGTTAAAGTTTGTCAGTAAGAAACAAACAAGCTCCTGTTCTGCTGATAAGGTCATGTTCACACGGCTTATTCATGCCGTAATTGCGGGACGGATTTCGCCCGCAATTACGGCGTGTGTACGGCGGGCAATCGGGGGGGGGGGGGGGGCAGCAACTTGCCGGCCCCATAGACTTTCAATATCCACAGCGCGTATGCCGCCGGGATAATGTGCATGTCACTTTCTCCCTGCTCGCCGTATTTCGCGAGCGGGGAGAAGAGACGTAATCCATAGTTCTCTATGAGAACTGTGGATTACCGTAATGACTGGGACGGATTTGGACCCGTATTTCGCGCAGTACAGCGCGCAAATCCGTCCCAAAATAAGCCTTGTGAACATGGCCTAAGACAACAGGAAGCGACGTCACCATCCCAATACACACGAGGCTTGATAGGATTTTCTGCAGATATCTGCACCATATGTAGACTTTACATATGAACACCAAATTTCATGTGCATAATAATGGCATAGAATTAAAGCAGGTAGATGGGAGGTGGCTGGTAACTAGGGAAGCATGTGAACACAAGCAGGAGATAAGAACTGCTCTAACTTTGAAAAAAAGCAAAATCAGAACAGCAATGTAGTGGATAATAGTCTTTATTTACCTTTGCCTACATGATTAAACCTAGTCCATATATTGAGAATACCACTTTAATACTTCTTTGGCGTTAGATGAACCTACCTTCTAAGACAAGCAGGCAATTGCATGGTTGTGCAAATCGTCGTAATACTTTTGCATAGCCAATCTCGTGCATATCTCTTGAATAGTCATTTAATTTTTGCCTTCTATGCCAAATTAGATGAATACACAAGGGGAAAAAAAATCACTTGAGACATCGAGTTAATAACACCTACATAACTGGCCACACGCACCTCGAGCCTCCTCTAAGGGTTTCCTTTTATTTCACAGGAGAGCAGAGTCTGGCACGAAACGCATAAAATGGAAAATAAAGTATTTAATCTCTAAAAGACATTTTGAGTAAGTAGTCAGCAAATCCGGACTATCCTGCAGTGGTAGATTGCGACTAACCAAGGCTCTTTATGTAGTGGATTGTATTACTTTCTGCAGACATACCTCATATTATCAAGGTCTTAGGGGAATTATTCTCTTTGGATCCATCTTCACAGTCTGGAAGGATGTAGAGCACGGAGCTGCAGAGCATGACACTGTCAGACACGGACACTGTCTGACAAAGGAACTGCCTATTTTGAAAGTGAACGCTACCATTTATTTCTATTCATAGAACGCCACCGCCGTCTGATTAGAAAGTTGAGAAACAACTCAGGGCTTCTTTTTCCAGTACTATGTTTACCCGAGACCTTGCAGGTCCAATGATACAAGCGGCCCATGAAGCCGTCTCCTGCTCTTTTCCAATGACATTTTCCTAGTAGCTCCGACCTCATAGAGCTATATCCGTCACAGCATCAATTGTTTCAAGTCAAATAAAGCTTTCCAATTTCTATTTATTGTGCTCGGTCTACACAGCCCAGGATTTTGGTCGGTTTTTCAGCGGATTCAGTATTTTGAATCTGCGAAAAATCTACCGTACCCAGCGCTGTGTAGATTTCAATAGAAAATCTGTGCTGCAGTCTATTCAGCACAGATCTTTTACTGAGGTTTTCCTAAAACGAAAACCGGCAGAATATAGAACATGTTGTATATTCCGCGGGACTGACGCTGGGTTCCTGCAGTCCTAAGGTACTGGGCTGCTGAGAATCCGAAATTCGAAGACTGTTTTTTGTGCAAAAAAAATGGCGCCGCGGTCCAGAAATGTGAAAATGCTGTTGGATATTGGGTGGTATTTTCAAGTTGCTGTGTAGACCTAGCCTAAGGGTATGTTCACAAAGCGCTTTGGATCCGATTTTTGATCAGTTTTGGATCCAAAAATCGCACCCAAAAGCGCTGCGCCAATCGGACCCTAAACGCATCCAACACAGAGGTGCGTCTTTGGATGTGTTTTGGCTGCAGCAGGATCGCACCCTATAGTTTTAAATAGGGCGTCTGCTGCGTCTTTAGGATCAAGAATTGACATGACAATTATTTCAACAGATCCGAAAGATGCATCAGAAAGACGCAACTAAACACGCACTGGCGATCACTCGTCTGAACACCGATGCGTGTTTTACATTGAAAGCAATGTAAATCACACTGCACATTGTTAGATGCGTGTTTGGGTCCGTTTAGGGTCTGAAACACAGATCCAAACACGCATCTATAAACGTATGCAAACACGGAGTCAACACGCCATGTGAATGTAACCTTAGAGTTGGACCCGACATATGGGTATGCAACCTGCACCAGGTGCACAGCAGCTACCCCCGCTGAAATGGAGGACACTTATTACATTACATTTATATAGAGTTCTTATTTGGTTGCTGTAAGTTGATTTTATTGGAGCACTATATGCTGGTATTTTTTATTATTTTGGTAGTATATAGTAGAGGGGGCACAGCATAGGCAATTGTATAGAGACAGTTTAGAAGGCTAAAAAAGACAGATGTCCATCCAGTTCCAGTGCTCATACAGTAAAGAATCCCTTTCTATGTTTATGTAGAAGCAGAGGATACCCCCTTGTTCTAGACATAATCCTGGATAGGAATGGATGATGAAAGAGATCTTTATAATGACTGATATATTTATACATATTTATTGGGTGACCCTAAGCCATATTTTATCTAAATCTTTCTGGGTACTGTAGTCCACCCAGTCCTTTTATTATTCTTGTTGCCGCCTTTGTACATTTTCAAGCTCTACAATGTCTTTCCTGTGCACTGGTGCCCAAAACTGTACACAATATTCCATGTGTGGTCTAACCAGTGACTTGTATAGTGGGAGAATAATGTTCCCATCATGTGCATCTATGCCCTTTCTAATGCACCCCATGATCCTATTTGCCTTTGCAGCTGCTGTCTGACACTGGCTGCTACAACTAAGTTTACTGTCCACTAAGATAGGTAATTTTTCGTGCCCGTTTTACCAAGAGTTTTACCATTCAAGGGTTATTTGCTTAACCCATGGCAATGTTCTTTGGACACGATACTGTCTAGTGCATTATGTTATGGTTGTTTGTACATCATATTGAAGAAGTAGAGGTGTAAATAGAGGATACTGCACATGGCAGCATCCAACACAAGACCAGCTGTGCTTTTCAATATATAAAAATCTAAAATGCTACCAATAAACCTGCAAAAGGCACACTGCATCATCTTGTAACTTTTAGGCCTAAAAGGCAGGGTTCTCTCTCCCTCTGTACCAGTTTTTTGTTCATTCAGTAATGGTTATTGCATTCGTTCTTGTATAAGGTCATGTACTTAAAGCCCTATTCAGATGTACAGCACCCTGGAATTAATGGCGCTTTAAAATAGTAACAATTTTTGGGGAAATCGGATGCCTTTTTCCGGCATCATTTATATTTTGTTCTAGAAGCATGACCTTTGGCAAAGAAGATCTCCTATATAAAGCAATCAACAATGCACAGTACAGTAGTGAAAGAAGTGTGGACTTCATCAGTGTAATAAATGCAAAGTTCTTCAACTTTCTAATATTTACTTAACTTTTTAATTTCTCGCTAGTGTTGTGCTTCAGATTCTAGTTGGGCCAGTTTGGCCTGACCAGAATCTTGCTGGTGATTGTGGGGGAAATCTTGGGACCAATCAGCAGCCTTTTTCTAGATAGGAAATAGATGATAATTACACTCACCGGTAATCTGATTTTACAGACCCCCATGTCAGTCCCTGGAGAGAGGATCTGCCTCTCTGGACAGGAAACCTGCAAGTACATAAAGGCTAGAGCCTCCACCTTGCCAATGGTTTTACATGGAAACAAAGCAAACCCTCTGATTAGTAGTTATAAAGAACATATATATACACCCCCCTTTTTGGCACATAGACTAAAGAATAAAAGGGAGGGAATTTAAAGGGTGCTGTCATGAGTTCCGGAAAATCTAATTACCAATGAATATAATTAGCATTTTTACTAAACACCCATGACAACACCAGGAGGAAGATTACAGAGAAAATCCCTCTCTAGCGTGGAACCACCACTTCCTTATTCTACAGTAGGTCTTAGTGGTCACCATTTTACTATTAAGCAAGGTAGAAATAACATAAAATGGTCTACACAGCACAGATTTTCTGGAGGTCAGATTTCCAAACCGACGGGTTTTGAAAAAAAACTTACAACATGTTCTACAGCCTGGAAACCGGCAGATTATGGTATTGTTCTATATAATGGGCGACAAAAATGAAAACGGAGTGTAAAATTATAATTCAAATCCGACCAGTATTGTATCCTCTGCCGTGTGGACGCAGCCTAAGGGTATGTTCATACGGCTTATTTTCACGCCTAATTGCGCACGCATTTTGCCGCGTATTGTGCTTTATATGCGGCAAAATGCGCAGCACAATTATGGCAATTCATAGCTCTCATACGATCGTATTGTACGAGCAGGGGGAGAATTGACATGGCAATTATTAGTAACGAATATGCACTGCTGATAAAGCCGGTCTATGCTTCTGGCGCCTGAAAGACACCCCCCCCCCCCTCCCTCCTCTGTGCTTTGGAATTACATGCTGATCAGCGCGTGGTTCAAAAACACCCAGCGTATTGTGGCGCATACTATACATGCCCGAATACGCCGTGTGGACATAGCCAAGCTGACGGAAATGAAGTCAGGAACCCGACACAGAGGTTCCAACTAGAGCCGATGTCTTTTGGGGACAGTAGCCGGAGAATCCGTTTGACTCCACACCTCCTGGCCATGTTACCCCTCTTCTCTGCAGTTCGTTATATTGACTTTCCCAATAATCAGGAACTCCTAGCCATACAGCATTAAAGGTTGTCAGCTACATGATGGGTTTTACATAACAGAACTTTAAAAACAAGCAGTTGGCATATTGTAACAAATGCCTATGTTTTGAGCTAGCCCGTAGATTCCTACATGCCAGTGTCAATTCTATAGAAGCGACCTTTGAGTCTTATCTTACTGGCTGTCAGGCTAGACCCTCAGTTCTTTGAAGACAGTCGGGCAGAAGCCTACCTCCTCAAAACATCTTGGTATAGAAAGGTCATCCTTACTTGATTTGTGAGTCAGCAGCCTTTAGGGTGCTTTCACACGCAGGGTTTTTGGTGCGCTTGAGATGCGTTTTGGATGCAGTATTTTTTGTGCATAAAGGGACAGCTGTTTAATGCTGTACATATTCATGCACAAATAAACTATGTTCACCTAATTAAACGCTCCGATATGAAACACTCCCCTTGTTGTTGCTGGAGATGTGGAACTTGTAAGCTAAGCGGGGAAAAGGGAAAACAACATCCCCTCTGCCCTTTTCCACAGCTTCATATTCCTTCTAACTCCTAACACCCCCCCTGCAAAAACCCCTAGGCGGGCCACACAGGGTGAACTCTGAGAGCAAACCCCTCCCCCCCCCCCTTTTTAAAGAATTTCTAGCTCCCGGTGCTGATGGGAGGGGGAAGGGAGCAGAAAGAAGACAAAGCAGCACCCCCTTAGTTAAAACCTTCCCAGGCCACTGACAGTTGAAAGCTCGTAATGAGACAACTCCTTTAAGGTACTAAAACCAACTGAAGGCGTTGTACTAAGCAGGAAACCAATACAAGGGGGAAACCGTACCTGCGGGTTTTTTTTTCTGCCCCTGGGGGGGCAATCCCTGCCAAGTGTCTTTTTGGAAGCACGTTTGGCACTGCTCTAAAACCAGCCCCCCCGAATAAAAGCGCATATACCCTCAAAATAAACCTTTGGGTAAAAAAGGTTCCTTAAACTGATTTGTGAATCACAGCCTTTTTAGGGTTTTTCACAGGGGGGTTTTTGGTGCGCTTGAGATGCGTTTTTGGATGCGATTTTTTGTGCAGAAAGGGACAGCAGTTAATGCTGTACATTTCTGCACAAAAAAAATGCACCAAAAAACGCTCCATGTGAAAGCACCCTTAGGCTATGTTTCACGACGAGCCCGCTCCTTAAATGGCCTATTTCGGTCCGACATTAGGCGCCGTAAGTGCGCAAATTACGGGCCTTGAACAAGCGCTCATTCATTATCGTAATCCACAGTTAATCATTAGAGAATTTATGGGATTACGTCTCCTTCCCTGCCAGGACAGAATACCGCCGCTGGTTGGGAGATATTTGCATGTGAATTCCCGTCCAGACCCGGGGGAACGCCTCGCATGGTATGAACATCCCTCATGGGCCCGCTGGAAAACCCGACGGAAGATTGTGCTTCTACAATGTTTTGCCGCCGGACCGTGCAGCCGGCAAAACCTGTGCATGGGGACTGCTGCACAGGTTTTTGCATAGAGCACAATTGTGCTCATTTTCGGCCGGTTTTTCAGGCGGGTCACCCTGAAAAACCGGCCGAAAACCCGTGCCGTGGGGACATGCCCTAAGACTTTAGACACAGGAATTGATAACTTAAAACACCTTTCTGAACAATTTTCGTCAACTGAAAGACACTTGCTGGTAATAAAGGCAGCTTAATTGGAGCAAAGTTAAAACTGCACCAAAACTGCGCTGTGTGACAGCAGCCTGTATATGTAGTCTTGCTCTCTGATAAGAATTGGAAACATCTGTGTCAAATCTAGATACATCAGTGTCACAATCTACAATGTAGCACACACATGACACGGAATCGGAAGTAAAAATCTGAGGAGGAGATGCCTCTGATTTCCGCAGAATATGTTATCTTTGCAGAGGCAGTTTTTTTCCCCCTCTTAGGCCATGTTCACACGGCTTATTTTGGGATGGTTTTCAGCCCGTATTTTGCGCCGTACTGCGCGAATTACGGCTGAAATCCGTCCCAGCCATTACGGTAATCCACAGTTCTCATAGAGAACTATGGATTCTGTCTCCTCTCCCCGAGAGCGAAATACGCCGCAGAGGGAGATAAGTGACGTCAATTATTCACGGCGGGATACGCATCGTGGATAATGAATGTCTATGGGGCTGGCTGGCGGGCTCCCAAACCTTCCCCCCTGCTGCCGAGCACACGGCGTAATTGCAGGCAAAATCCATCCCGCAATTACGCCATGAATAAGCCGTGTGAACTCGGCCTTAGGAGGCAGCAGGGGCGTAGCTATAGTGGGTGCAGAGGCAGCAACCACTACCGGGCCCAGCAGCCTAAGGGCTTGTTCACACGGCATTATTTTGGGATCCCATTTTGGATCTGAAAATTGTGTCCAAAACCGCTGCAGCAATCGGATCTAAAACAGATCCAACACATACCCAAACATGCAGCGGCGTGTAGGATGCAGCAGGATCGCACCTTATAGCGGCCCAAAAGGCCTTCTGCCACATAAGCAGATACCAGTATTGTAAAGACACACGGTAACTGGGGGGCCCGAATTCATTCTTTGCATCAGAGGCCAGGTGCCTTTCATTGTCACGCCCGCGTGATGTTGAATCCGGGCAGGTCCCATTTTAAACAATGGACATGTTCTTTTTTTCCCTATAGATGTGAAATCTGTGGTGTAAAAAAATGTGCCCCATAGTGTGAACTACTGAGTGGATCGCCCATTCAAGTGAATGAGACTCAGTTTTCAAATGAATCTTAAAGGGGTTTTGCCACGATCTAATGTTGACTTGGGATCCTCCAAAATGGGTATTTAATCACTGTTCTAAATATATGTCATCAAAAAAAGTGAAGCCTGTGAGAGCTACAGCCTGACTTAGATGCCCTTAGTTTCCTGACAGCTTACATTAGACACGACCAGGAGCTGACAGGAGCTGATGGGGCGTTGTTTGCACTTCTTATCTGATGGCAGGGAACATGAACCAGCTTTGAAGGGACTGGGGAGAGAAGATCCTGTGTCTTTTGTATAGCGAATCCACTGATTGTAATGTAATTATCTGAGTAAACATGAAGACGCTCCCTGGCTCTCTGCTCAGCCCCCTCCCTCTCCCTGAAAGAAGGCTGCCTGCTGAGCTTATCTTCTCTCCTGAGCAAATAAGAGGAAGAAATAAAACGCATATAGCTTGTGCACAATACAGTTCTGGATTAGCAAAATAATGCTTGCTCAACTACATGGGAGGTGGGGTGATGACATCATAGAGGAGGTACTTTTTTTTTTTAAACACAGAAACACAACACCCCTTTTTTCAAGCCTCAAGAGGGGAGTATCAGCCTGTTAGGAAAGGAACTCACTTCTTGGCAAAACCCCTTTAAGTGTGAAATCCATGTCATTCAATATTAAAATCTGTGGTGTGAACATAGCACTTGAAATTGACTTCAAAAGGGGGGGGGGGGACATAAATGCACAATGACTTCAGCAGGGCTGTGAATATTTCTGCATAAAATTCAGGATCAACATATTTTCAGTACATTGACTTTTTAAAACCTACAGTATATATCCTGCACCAAACTCCGCAACAGAAAGACTGCAATAAATCTGCATGATTGGATTTGGGGTTTTCTGCCGTGGATTTGCGTGCAAACATGCTGCAGATTTCCCACCGCGGAAAATTCATAGCATTTCTATCCTGTGCGAAAGCAGCCACTGATCATGTTCGCACTGTGAACACCCTTAAATTTCTGCCTCTGATTTCGCTATGTTTCTTCTTTTATTATTCTGATAATTTTCCAAGATTTGCAGCTGTCTACCAAGTCCATCTCATGAACAGCAGATCGCAGTTCTGTTCATCTGGAACAAGTGCATAAAAATGTAGCGGACGCAGTATATCCATAGTAGATTATCCAGAACACTTCCCTTGCCAAAATTGTTTTACAAGAATGAAATGTACGGATAATTAGTGGGATCGCTCACTTGGGCCCTACAACAGCCTGAAAATATCTCTGGAATGTGCCAGTTTAGATCCTGCAGCGTCTGCTATGGTATGGCATACCTAGTGCACAGTTCCAGAATTATTATTACATCTGTTAACAATAGATCTAATTTTAGGTGTAGGCACAAGAAGCTACTTCCCAAATAACATTCCTTAATAGTTTACTTTCCTATTTTTCAAAATACTATTACCTCCTTAAAGAGATATTCCCATTTCTTTAAACATGTGGGCAAAGGTAAATGAAGACTATTGCCAAATACATTGCTGTTCTGATTTGGCTTCATTTCAGAGCTAGAGCAGTTCTTATCTCCCGCTTCTGTACACAAACTTTCCTAGGTTACGGACCACCACACTCTTCTCCAGCAGTCGCCAGGATGGTGACGTCACTCCCTGCTGTTTCTTATCAGCTATGTAGCCTTCTGCTCTACTGTTAAAATCCATCCATCAATGTCCCTCTAAGGCTTAGTTCACACGGCGTATTTGGCCGCGGGTTTCGGCGCGGTTTACACGCCCAAAACCTCGTCCAAATTGCGCCCCAAACGCCCCCAAGTTCATTACATGGTTTCCTATGGGAAACCATGTTGCTAGTCGCACGGCGTGGGAAGCTGCGGCCTTCCCACGTGTGTTAGAGAAGTCTCCTGTCTATTCTTGGCAGCGAGTCTTTGGCACAGTTTCGGTTTCGCCATGCTTTTCAGCGCAGTTGGGACGCGGGTTTAGTCCTGCCTAATAATTTGTATGGGTGAAAACCTCTTCGCAAACCGCGCCCAAAACCACGCCAAAACCGCACCCACAACGATAAACCTCATCAGGAGACGCGAGTTTGAGGCGAGGTTTGGATGAGGTTTTGGCCACGGCAACCACGCCGAAACCTGCGGCCAAATCCGCCGTGTGAACATCCCCTAAGGCTATGATCGCGAGCGGCGCGAGCTTCCGTGGGGCAAGGGGGGGCTGGCATCCCGCCGGCCACATAGACATTCATTTCTAGCGGCGCGTATTCGCCGCTAGTAATTGACATGTCACTATCTCCCCGGCCGGCGGATTCGCCGAGCGGGGAGAGGAGGCGTAATCCATTGTTCTCTATGAGAACTGTGGATTACCGTAATGACTGGGACATATCTTGGCCATATTGAGCGCAGTACGGCGCAAAATATGTCCCAATTGCACCTGTGTGAACATAGCCTAAGGTAAAACTTTTCCAAACATGTACCCCAAGTATGGTACGTGTTTCGTTACATTTTCTGTGCAGCATAAACGCACCCTACAGTTTTAAATAGGGTGTCAATTATTTGATCGGATCCGTTAAACGCATCCAAAAGACTTAAGTAAAACACATATCGTCTGAACAACAATACAGCTTTTACATTGAAATCAATGGAAAGCACACTGAGGATTGTTAGATACGGGTTTGGTTTGAAAAAAATGTATCTAATAAATGGTGTGTGAACATCCCCTAACAGTCTTGGCCACAAATAGAGCTGAAATGTCAGTCACTGCTGTAGATCCACTCATAGTATGAACAGCTAGTGAGAACCTGAAGCTGGCTGTGAAGAGCAGGCTCTGTGAAACAGCATGGTAAGAACACCCCAATAAGGCATGTTCTCATAGCGGAACCATTGGCAGAGGCTGTAAGGCTGCTAAGTCCAGGCCACCTAGTAATACAGAGCATTAGGTACTTTGTGGGTCAGCATATATCACCACACTTTAAGGGATATTCTAGCAAAAAAAGTCATCACCTTTTTAGTAAAAATACAAGACTGGTCTTGGTCTAACCCAGTTGTCCCCAACTCCGGTCCTCAAGACCCACCAACAGGTCGTGTTTTCTGGCTTTCCTTGGCGTTGCACAGGTGATTTCATTATTGTCAGTGCATTCTGTGGGAGATCCTGAAAACATGAGCTGCTGGTGGGGCGTGAGGACTGAAGTTGGGGAACACTGGTCTAACCCACAAGAAACCAAACCAAAACATTGAACCCAGCTCTTACCACCACTCCTATAATGTCTAAATAAAGTGTGCTCGACAGGCACTTCATTGTAACCCCTTCTTGCTAAGGTTGTGCTGATATTATGGGCTGGGGTAGAAGTGAACTCACCTTTTAGACCTACCTCCCTCCTACTGCCCCCGGTGATACCATTTGACTGGAGCCTTTGGGTTCCCTTTGGCACGAGAACCTAAGTACGGCTGATTACTGCCTCTGCTCCACCTATAGCTACGTCACCAGTTTTAGAGCACAACAGGAATCAGAGCTGACTAAAGTGAAGGTAGCCGACAATATTGTATCATTTTTGGAGTTCTCTTCAGGCCTACTTTTTTAGGCCAGCTTCATACAATGTTCGTTGAACTCAAAATGAAGAACAAAGGTATGGTTTGTGAGGAAGCACCACAAACCCTGCACTGATAAGAGCTACTAAGAATGGATGTTAGACTGTACTCAACCTCAGCTCTGGACACACAGGAGCGATTAACATAGCTCATTAAATTTAGGACTAGTCTGGGGGTTTGTGGTAGCAGGCGTGAGAAGCGTTTCCAAGAAGGCAAGGATGTCCTTCATTCTTGTTGAGAACCCTTTAAAGGGGTTGTCTCACTACATTGATTCATCTCACCTCAGTCCTGTTTTCTTGGTTTCACTTTGAATTCAGGGGCGTGTGTACTGGCTTCTACTAGGCTGCAGTAGGAGCCAGGTCTGTAGCTATAGCAACCGGAGGAGCTGATGCAGCCCATACAAGAGGGGATATCTCAGAATAGGTAGGACACTGTTAGGGCATTTCCCCTGGCACAAGGTTTTCAGCCGGTTTTTCAGACTGCCTGAAAAACCGGCCTAAGATGAGCACAATTGTGCTCTATGGAAAACCCGTGCAGCAGTCCCCACTGCACAGGTTTTCCGTCCGGTGGTTTTTCCGCCAGCAGGCCGCCCGCAACGCATTGTGCTTTCACAACCTTCCGTCCGGTTTTCAGACGGAATCTGTGCTAGCCCATTTGAAGGGGGGAGGGCTCATTGCGGAGAAAAAACGTCCCGTCCGTGGCCGTGTGCACTGCACACGAAACCGGACAAGTACCGGTCGGATAAACCAAACGGTATTTGTCCCTTGCCGTGGGGACGCAGCCTTAATGGACACATTATTGCAAAGTGACTTGTTTTTGTAAGCTCTTTAACATCAAAAGCAGCAATCCTTGTAGTGAGACAACCCCTTTAATCCCAAGCAGAGTTTGATTTTAGTATCCAGTAAGTCACACAGATTCGTTTAGCCTTTTAAGCTATTAAAACATCAGGGGTATCACTAAGAATTGTGAGATTTAAAGTGTAATTAACAGTAAAGCTGGGGGAAGATAGATGGACACACCTGTGCTTGAGTATGACACATGACTGAACGCAGATCAAACAATATACTTGTGAATGCTACGGTGTAGATGAATAAATCAAATGTATTCCCAGCCCTATCCTCACAGTGTAGCCCAGGGTCACACGGCAGCACAAAGCCCAGCAGTTCCATATTGTCTGTAGGCAGTCTATGGGAAGCACAGAGACACTTCTGATTGAGAACATCTCCATAATGTCATGCAATTTAACAGGTCTTAGCTAGCATGACACCAGAGGAATACTACGATACAGTGTACACCAGGGGTCCCCAAACTCCAGTCCTCACGCCCCACCAACAGGTCATGTTTTCTGGCTTCCCTTAGCAGTGCACAAGTGATTTAATTATGCTGCTCAGGTGACTTAAAGGGAACCTGTCACATTGGTTGTGCCCCCCTTGCTGAAGACCACAAAAGCTAGTGCCAAAACCGGCTGTTCCCAGCACTGTGCCCCTTATACTGTAAGATGCAGCAGTTGTAGAGCATTTACCCCTCAAATCTTATTCATGAGCAGGTGTTAGCCCTGCCCACCAAAGGCTAGCCCCGCCCACGTGTTTCTACCTATTCAACGTAATAGGTTTGTCAGTTGCGGTGGGCGGGGCTAGCCTCAGATGGGCGGGGTTTGAAAAAACTGACTCTCTGAATGACTCTTCTGGCTGCAAACTGCAGATTTGAGCATTAAATACACGAAAACTCCAGCATCTTACAGAATAAGGGACACAGCGCTGGAAACAGCAGGTCTGACACTAGCTTGTGCTGCCCTCAGCAATGGGGCATAATCTATGCGACAGGGTCTCTTTAATTATTGTCAGTGCATTCTGTGGGATATCCTGAAGACATGACCTGTGAGGGGGCATGATGCCTGAAGTTTGGGAACCCCTGGTGTAGACCAACAGATACCGTATACAGACATATACTGGCCAAATGGAGGCCAAAAGAGACTCGCTATCGGCCTCAGTCAGAGCATTTAATCCCATGGATACATCAATCATATATGTCTGGAGCTTTCCTGGCCTACACGCTAAACGTACACCATGTCGTGTGTACCTAGCCTAGGACATGTATGCAGACACTGTACCTAGGGCTCCCTAGATACCTTCAACGACTGAATTTCAAGAGCTTGTTAACATGGCTGATGTCTGCAGTAAATGGACAGATGCATGTTTTCTGCAGGTGGTTAAATCAGCAGCCGATGTGACATGATGCAATCTGCAATGCGTGCAGCATGTGGACAAGGCTTTGAAACCTGCATTCACATGCGGTGTAAATATGTTCAGAGGAGACATTTTTTAGAAGAAGAAATTACTAATACTTACAAAATGAAAACTTAGATCCAACAATCTAAAAATGCACCAGATTTATTAGTGTTGAGAAACCTGGTGCACATGTACACTGTCTAACACTTTCTAATAGGTGTATAAACCTCAAAAAAGCTGCATGTTTTAGAATTGGATTAATACGGGATTAACGTTTCTTTAAGGATGGTGCCGGATGCTTTTTTGTAGTTTATACAAAGAGATATGACCAAGTCACAAACATCAAGAAAAATAAAACACCAAATACAAAGGCCCCTCAAGTTCCAATGGCCTCTGGATACAATGTTTCCACCATACACTGGTCTTTTCTGGGACATTGTATCTTGAAACCACACTCGCCATAAAATGTCCCGGACTCTGCTGATAGGCAGCTCATGTGATTGATGGAAGATCCAACCAATTATCAGGACCATTTTACTTGTAAAACCTCTATTATTGAGGTGTATGCAGTGATTGGGGTCTATGGCGCCTCCCTACAGTGCGGTAATACATGTCCTGTACTATACTGCTCTTACATGTATTAGTGAGGTGCATGCAGTGATTGGTCTTTAGCGCCTCTCTACAGTGCGGTACTACATGTCCTGTACTGCTCTTACATGTATTAGTGAGGTGCATGCAGTGACTGGAGGTCTATAGCACCTCTCTACAGTACAGTGCGGTACTACATATCCTGTACTGCTCTTACATGAATTAGTGAGGTGCATGCAGTGATTGGTGGTCTAAAGCACCTATCTACAGTACTACATGTCCTGTACTGCTCTTACATATATTAGTGAGGTGCATGCAGTGATTGACAGTCTATAGCACCTCTCTACAGTATATTGCGGTGCTACATGTCCTGCACTGCTCTTACATGTATTAGTGAGGTGCATGCAGTGATTGGTGGTCTATAGCACCTCTCTACAGTACAGTACTACAGGTCCTGTACTGCTCTTACATGTCTTAGTGAGGTGCATGCAGTGATTGACAGTCTATAGCACCTCTCTACAGTATATTGCGGTGCTACATGTCCTGTACTGCTCTTACATGTATTAGTGAGGTGCGCACAGTGATTGGTGGTCTATAGTGCCTCTCTACAGTACAGTGTGGTACTACATGTCCTGTACTGCTCTTACATGTATTAGTGAGGTGCATGCAGTGATTGACAGTCTATAGCACCTCATCATAGAAAGTGATTTCCAGCAGCTCTTTCTGATGTTATATGGAAGGACGCGCTATATCTAGATTAGTATCGCCATTTTCTTTCTTCAGCATTGTGCATTATGTTGGAAACAATTTGGGGCTTTGGAGCCAATGACCAATTTTCCATACAGTTATGGTCTATACATGCAGTGGTCATCCCAGGACTAATATTGTGTATTGAGGGATCCCTGGAAATGTGAACCATTGTATTAATGCTGTTACTGAGTAAAACATACCTTTTAATACAGTGACTTTAGCAATATATTAAACCATTAGGCGTCCCATCTCCCCTACTCTTAGCGACGTCCTGCCTCATACTCAGTCCTTGCACATCAGTGCATCCTAATAATTTCTGGTTTCCAACTTCCTTGCAGTGAACACTTTTAAAGCTCTACAAACAGAAAGCTGCTTGCATCACGCACCGATTTCCTGAAGACGCACCTGAGGCAGCTTATCAACGCTGCACAGCAACATCCTGGCCCTGCATGTCCTCAATGCACAGCCCATGCTGATACTCACTAGATAGTCTGTTCCTTCCAGAGGACCTCACTGACCCCTCGAAATTCATGAAAATGCCTGCAGGAGTACCGACATCCCATATTGTAAGGCCTGAAGTGCAGTCCACACCTTTGCTCCCTGGACTAACCCACATCTTGTCTAACCTTAGAGGGACACTTCAATCCAAATTTTTCCTTTTATATATTGTCAAGCAATATACGACAATCATGGGTTTTTTTCTTAATGTTTTTTTTTTTAAATATCCCCTATGTACACTACGTTTTTCCTCCGACTTTCCCTCTGCAAGTTCGGATAGCACAGCAGTGAGAATAGCTTGATGGTTCTTCTTCCAGGTTGGCTGTGGTCCGAGAGATGTTAGGCTATGTATACACTGCACAGAAAAACGTCCTTTTTTTCAGCGTTTTTCGTTTTCTAAAAACGCTGGAAAAACGACCGAAATCACCTCCCATAGACTATTGTAAAACCCTCCTGCTGTCTACACTGAGCTGCTTTTTGCTGCTCGTTTTTTTTACTGGTCGTCTTTTACAACCTGTTCGAAAAAACGCCAGAGCCGGGCAGAAAATCGACTACAGGAGTCTATGGAAAGCGGCGGACGTCTTTTGGCGCTTTTTTTGGCACGTTTCCGTGGCGTTTTTTGCCGCGATTTTTCAATGAAGACCCCCCCAGGAGACCCAAGTCCCACCTATAGTGGGTATAACAAAGGTTATCAAATCTGCATACAAGTGTCTGATGTGTCCTTGATTGTACCTTTTGTAATAAAATGATCACGCTTTGGTCGCTAACTATTTTTGCGCAATTCATATTTCTCACTAAAAAACACTTTTTATGGATTTTGGTGCTAATAAAGTTCTCGCTTCTGACGCTAAAAATCCGCTTTTCTACGGATTTTGGCGCCAGGGTCCGCTTTTCTACGGATTTCGGCACCAGGGTCCGCTTTTCTACGGATTTTGGCGCCAGGGTCCGCTTTTCTACGGCGTTTGCCGTTAAAATCCTTTTCTTAACTTTTTTAGCGCCAAAACATGTTAAGAAACGTATTTTAGCGCCAAAATCTGTAAAAAACTTATTTTTGGCTTAATAATCAATATAAAGTTATAAGCGCCAAAATATGTTGAGGATTTTAGCGCCAAAATCCGTAAAAAAAAACCCCCGTATTTTTAGCGTCAGAAGCGAGATAACTTTAAAAATATAAAAAAAGGATTTTAGGGCCAAAATCCATAAAAAAAATTTATTTTTGGCGACAAACGCAAGATAACTTTATTAGTGCCAAAATCCGTAAAAATGCAGATCTTAGCACCAAAATCCGTTAAAAAAAAATGGACTTTAGGGCCAAAATCCGTAAAAGATCCAATTTTGGATCCAAAAATCACATCCAAAAACACAATGTCGATCGGATCCTAAACTTGATCCAACATGCAGTTGTGTGTTTGGATGTGTGTTGGATGCAGCAGGATCGCACCCTATAGTTTATTATAGGGCTCCTGCTGCGTCTTTCAGACCAAGAATTGACATGACAAAGGATCCGAAAGACGCAGTGAAACACACATTGGTGATCACCTGTGAATGCTGATGCGTGTTTCATATAAAAAGCAATGGAAATCACACTGCTCATTGTTAGATGTGTGTTTGGGTCCATTTAGTGTCCGACAGACGGATCCAAACGCGCAGCTAAAAAAGTATGTGCACATTGACTCAACACGTCCTGTGAACATTCCCTAAATGGGAAGAATCCTCATGTATCGCTCGTCATTGCCCCATTAGCCTGGACTAATCCTTTTTCCCGGCCGGTCCACAGAACAATAGAGCTCATACTATCATAAACTGCTATTTGTAATGGGATAAGCAGCAGCTGCAGTAAAGCGAGATTAGTCTGCCCTGTCATTGTTTAATAACCACAGCTAGAAAAGGACAAGATCTTACATGTCATTTTAATTGCATAGCACTGCAAAAATAAGAATAAAAAATGTGCAAAAAATTCTAAAAAAAAAACAAAACACGTTTTCCAGGAATATTGGTTTTAAGAAAAATTCCTTTCTGACTAATGTGTCCCTTGACAAAAAATAAAAAAATTAAGAGGGAAAAGTTCACATTGGATGGGCCTGCAGCAAATTTTGTTGTGAATTAATAACAGATTTTTCTACAATGGCCTCAATGTAAAAAAAACACAGTAAAATCTGCAGTTAAACCTTTCCTATAGATCTTGCCTTCTCCTATTGAAGTCTATGTAGAAAAATCTGCAGTAAAATCCATAATAAATACGCAACTTGTTCTAGACTAAAAACCGCAGTACATCTGCCCTGTGTCCATAGTGCTGCAGTGGCCACAATTTTGCTGATACACGGGGCCGCCATTTCATGTAGCCATGGTTTTGTTACGTTATCATGTACCCATACATACATTGCACCACATCCGTTAGTATGTGACTGCAGCATTAGGCCATATGCTGCTCCAAACACTGGCATATAAGGGTATGTTCACACGGCGTATTGCGGCGCATACTGTACGCACCGCAATACGGCGAGTGTTTTGGAGGCACGTGCTGATCAGTGCGTAATTCCAAAGCACGGGGCGGCCCCATTCACATGCATTGGGTATTGGGAGATTACGGGGGAGACGACACGTAATTAATAGCCAAATAAGAAAGTTATAAATTACCGTAATTAAACCGTTCATTTCGCCACATATTAAGCGCAATACGCGGCAAAATGTGTGCGCAAATATGCAGCAAAATAAGCCTTGTGAATATTCCCTAATGGAGATAATCCTGCAGAATCAACATGATGTTCCGTAGGAAGCAAAGTAAAGCTATGTGGCCACAACATACTTTTCCGAAGGAAAATTCCCTGTGTAACATGCAGCAGAAATCTGAGGGACACCCTTGTAGATCTTCTATTTTACCTTCTACTTTATGTGAATTTTACTGCTTTTTAGGACATGGACCGGCCCCATTCAATGTCTGGGCTCCTGACCCGTTTTCTGCACCAATAATAAAATGACAAGCCCATTTTTTTTTTTTTTAACACAATAAAGATCTGGAATCTGCGTTGGTAAAAATACATGCGCCAATTCACATTGTGAAAACAACGGGACATGTTAGGGGTGGGAAACGGATGTTCCCTTCATAGACTTTGGCGGTATATCGATAGAACACACCATCCAAATCTGATAGCTAAGGTCCCAGAGGAAGGACCCACACATATTTGGGGAATGGACCACAAAAAGTGTCCGCTCAAAACATAGCGTAGGTTGTGCTTGAGCACGACTCTCCATTCTATTCCATGGGGGTTCTGTGTACAGCAAAATACAGAGCTCAGCAGTATTGTGAACTCCCACAGAACAGAATGGAAAGTCAATCTATTGCACGTTCTGAAAAAGAGACCTTTTGGGGCCCGTTCCAAGATAGGTGATGGTCCAAGAGGACCCAAACCTATCAATGTTCCACTAAAGTCTGTAATGTGAACCACCCCTTTAAGGATAGGGACACATCACATTTGGACACTGGGAAGGCTTCCAACAAACATGCTAAATGTAGTCATAGGGTTACATAGCCAGACGTGTTGTCTTACCTGACATACGTATACCACAAAAAATAAAAAAATGACTGGAGCCTCCACTATTTTATACAATTTCTATGTTAAACGTGTACTTTTTTTTCCTATGGCATCTGTCAGAGGCATCCGTTTAATGTGCATGTCCTGACCATAAATGTGATGTGTTCCTAGGCTTATTCACCAAAATACACAATAATTGCAAGACGCCATGTCAACACAGTCCAAGTCCCAATACACCTTTGTGGGTGCAGAGTTCCATATAACTGCATTTTAACATCATTATTAGGACCTTTATGTCTACACAGTAAATGTAAAAATGCTGTCCAAAATCCAACAGCATTTTAACATTGCAGTACTGCGGTTTTCGGGACAGGTTTGTGCTAAAAAAACGCGGTCGTTTTTTTCGGATTTCCCGCCAGCCCAGAACATTAATTATACAGGAATCCGTGCGGAAGATAGAACCTGTTTTGTCTTTTGTTGAGGTGCCAGCGGTTTAGAAATCCCACAGTAGAAAATCCGAGCTCTGTAGACTACAGCTCAGATTTTCTATTGTGGTCTATGGGGCACTGGTTACAGATAGATTTTTTTTTATAAATACTGAATCCACTTAAAAATCGCGTGCTGTGTAGACAGAGCCCTACACCTGTGTCAAAGTTTGTTAGAAGCCTCCATTGCAGAGTCGAACAAATATTACAGAAAAAATACCACAGCATACAGCCCTATCTTTCTATTGAAACGACAGAAATCTGATGAAACCTATTATAATCAATGGAGGCCGTTGGTTTCCAACATATAATAGATCCGACACCATCATTATGTTTTGTTTACTGCTTGAGCGACTGAACAGAAAACCAGAAATATCAGATATAAATTGGGCCTAAATCATGGACCCTCTTGGTGTTAATAAACACAGTTTAGATTAGAAGTTTATAGGGACTGGAAAAGTAGCAAGCTCGGCTATTAGTGTGTGTTCACACGGTGTGTTGAGTCCGTGTTACATACGCTTTTAGCTGTGTGTTTGGATCCATCTGTCGGACCCCAAACACGTATCTAATAATGAGTAATGCGATTTACATTGCTTTTAATATGAAACACGCATCGGCGTTCACACGAGTGATCTCCACTGCGCGTCTCATTGCGGTGATTGAATGTCTGTGTTTTGGCTAGATTTTGTATCAATTTAGAAAACGTATTGAAAATCCAAAAACGCACTTTGGATATATTTTTGAATACAGTTTCGACTGCTTTCCAAACATTAATTAACATATTGCAAAAACACATCAGACATGCATCCATTACCCCATGTGAATAAACCCTAAGGCCATGTTCACACGGCTTAAAATGGGCCGTATTCCAGTCCGTAATTACGCGCCGAAGTGCGCAAATTACGGGCTGAAGACGGCCCATTCATTACGGTAATCCACAGTTCTCATAGAGAACTATGGATTACGTCTCCTCTCCCTGCTCGGCGAATACGCCGGGCGGGGAGATAATTGACATGTCACTTTCTAGCGGCGTTTACGCGCCGCTAGTAATGATTGTCTATGGGCCAGCGAAGTGCCGGCCCCCCGCTCCCGCCCCCAGCCACATGGCGACCCGTGTGAACATAGCCTAATAAGAGTGGGTTCACACGTCAAAGTTGAAAACTACAACAAAAACGCAAACAATTAAAAAACACATGAATTTTTTAGTTGACCCCAATGCCACCTGTGTTCCAAATTAGGCGCCGTTCACACGGCGTGTTTGGATACGTGTTGTATCCGTGTTGAAAACCCATTTCTTCAGGATTGCCTATAACCTACGATAACCCTGCTGCCACTGTACTACCCCACAAACATGTCTGCCCCTCTCCTCCTGTCTCTTCCCTCCTCCTTGTAGATTGTAAGCCTTCGCGGGCAGGGACCTCTCTCCCTCTGTTGTGCCAGTTGTAAGTCATTCATTGTCATTATTGTACTCACTTGACATATCATGTATGTGACCCCCCTCAAATGTACAGCGCCATGGAAGCAATGGCGCTTTAAAATAAATATTAATAATAATAATATCCGAAAATTGCTTCCAAAAATGCTGCAGCGTAGATCGGATCCAACAAGTATCTAACATGCAGCTGCATGTTGGAAACAGCAGGATCGCACCCTATACTTTATTATAGGGCTCCTGCTGCATCTTTCGGACCAAGAATTGACATGACAAAGGATCCGAAAGACGCAATGAGACATCTGTGAGCGCTCGTGTGAACACCGATGCGCGTTTCATATTAAAAGCAACATAAATCACACTGCTATTTATTAGATACGTGATCAGGGTCCGACAGACGGATCCAAACACGCATCTAAAAGCGCAGTCAACATGCATCTTTTCATGCATTTTTTATTCAAACATTTGAAAATTGCAATAAAAATGCAACAAAAACACATTGTGTGAACCCAGCGTCACATCCTGAACTGCTGCAAGCATTTTAGCTGGAGTTTTGCCACTATAGTGATTAGTATATTACTATATTATGCCGTCAATTTCTTGGTGTGGGTTCAGCGCTGATATTTTTCTATGTTCTAATTTAGTGTATTTATTACATGCACCCTGGAATTTTATCTTTTACTGAGGTCATCAATATTCACCGCACGGCATAAACATTTTCACTGTAAAAGCACAAACAGGGTTTTGTGTCCGACGAACCAGTGTTTGGCCCAAATCTCTTTTCTCCACAGTCTGCAGGACAAAAGGATGAGCGTGGAATAAAGAGTAGGGTGTAGAGTTTCAGTACAAGGAAGGATGACAGGAGGAAATCCACAACCACAATAGCAAATGCAGGGGGTTGGGAGGGCTATAAAGGGGTTAGTAAGTAGAGGGCAGTATTCAGTGTGGGAAACTTTGTACAAGCTTTCTAAACCATGTGTTACTGATCTCGTTATGTACCCTGCAACTTTGCAAATCGGACTTTATTAGCAGCGCATATCATTAACCCCTGCTCTGCTGCAGCAAACAATGCACTACAAAGCAGCAATCAACAGTAGGAAGATCAGGAAAAAAAAAATCACTAGTTCATTTAACGCAGGACAAAAACTTGGATGAAGCTGTTCAAACAGATTAGCCGAGCAGCAAATTCACAGTCTGCTTTCCAAGTCATGACCCAATTTCAAGATAAAAAAAAAAAAAAAAAAACAGATTGACATTTCTGCTTTACTCTTCCAAGGAATCTCCACAGCAGATGGAAACGTTAAATGGCCGGGGATGGATCTCCTGTGACCAGGGCAGAAATAAAATTTGATCTTCGGCGGTAACAATTCAATTGCAAATATACTGTGAACTATATACAGACAGTCAACGACTTACACCTGTCTCCTAGTTACAAACAGATTTATGGGGCATGCTGGCACTTGTAGTTCCATGTTCCACAGCAGATAGTAGCTGTGGAACTACAAGTTCCAGCATGCAACAGAGGCGCAAGGTGAAATCTTTTTAACAGTGGCACAGACAGCAAAACAAATGTTAAAACCGTTCCCTGCACTTTGCACAACTAAATAAAAATAAAACCCTTTTGTGCTGGAGTTACATGTAATAAATCTACCTGTTCTGACTTAGATACAAATTCAACATAAGAACAAACCTACAGTCCCTATCCCGTTTGTAACCCGGGGACTGTCTGTATATCTACCCCGTGTCTCCGAAAATAAGACACCCCCGAAAATAAGGCATAGTGCTTTTTTTTTTTTATGCAATTCAGCGTTTGGTTGCTTCTGCTGATGTTTGTGATGAAATCACTACAGTATATTAATACATGTTGATGTTTTGTTCAACAATAAATGTGAATTATTGTTCATAGAAAAAAAAACATCCCCTAAACAGAAGTCTTAGTTTGTCTTTAGGAGGAAAAATTAATATAAGACACTGTCTTATTTTCAGGGAAACAGGGTAATATACATGCAGTATATACACGTTTTTATAGTTCATCAATGTATACATGAACACTTGTATGTGCAGCTCGCAGGGATCATACCCACAGGCCTCACAAAACTTTGTGTGTATAGTTATCAACCACAATCACTAAAATGCAAAAGGAAACAGGTTCATGTTTTGTAACAACTTTTCAAAATACTAAACTGAGAAATTCAAGAGTAAGGGAATCTGTCCAGGAGAAAGATCAGAGCCTTGATCTGATCCCATCTACATGTCCAGATGGCTCGGGTAACAATAACCACATGTGCTCAGGACTGGAGAAACGCTGGTACTGTAGGTCACATTGCACACGGGGTATCAGATTGGAAGGACTTTATGGGCCGCAGCTGTGATGTACAACCAAACCTCCCAAGTGTCCCTCTTTAGGAGGAACAGTCCCTACTTTCCATCCAAAACCCCCTGTCCCTTTTTTACTCCTTAAATGTCCTTCTTTTCAACTTATCCAATAAACTTGCTCTAGAAAAGTTACTATATTGCCCCTAAAAAAAAAGCATCTAACTATATATTAGGCTACAATTTGTACATCACGTCATGACTGGTTGCAGTTTGGACCATAAAAATCAGGGGTGCCAATAGGGCAGTACTCCTGTTATAGTTACATCGTCTGTAAGGCCGAGAAAAAGACAAGACGTCCATCTAGTTCAGCCTGTTGTGCTAATGTGTTGATGTCAGGGGCCCTAATCAAAAAGGGGCCCAGTGATACGTTAAAAAATAGGAACTAGTAATGGGTGGGGGCCCCATTTGATTTGGCTGTATGGAGCCCTGAAACGGTTAATAGAGGACTGATGGTAGCCCTGATAAAAATAACTATATTCTGAGAATTTTTTGCCAATCTGGAAGTGAAAATCTATTTCAGCGTCTAGTTATCCATGAAAAAATGTCATGTCCCTTTCTGACCATCCAAAAATGTGGAAGGAATTGTTCAAAATTAACCAGTAAAGTATTAATATCGAGGCACCATGGGAGGGAGGGGTCATATGGTGTTTTTGGGAAGGCGGTCAATAGAGCAATGACTGACAAGTGGAAAGTGTCAGATTCTAAGGCTGCTTTCACACGGTGCGGTTTTAACTATGCTCCAATCATCTGTATTTATTACCAGCAGGCTTTTTTCACTTAGAGTGCTTCCACACGGTGCGTTTTTGGTGCGTTTTTTTTGGATGCGTTTTTTGTGCAACAATGTATATCATTAATTGCTGTGCCTTCCTGCACAAAAAACGCTTTAAAAACGCACCAAAAACGCACTGTGTGAAAGCACCCTTATCTAAACCGTTTGGAAAGTGATGGATCAATTAGTGTGTTTGTATCCACAAGACTTCAAGCACAGTAACTGATTACTTACTTGAAACACCTTTCTGAACAATTTAGACAACTGAAAGAAGCTTGCTGGTAATAAAGGCAGTTTAATTGGAGCTCAGTTAAAACTGCACCAAAACTGCGCTGTGTGAAAGCAGTCTAAAACTTTAGTACATGAGCCCTAGGACTTTTTATACACCATGCACTGACCAAACATTACACATCTCATGGATGAGTTTTGAATCACTTAGACGGTACCAGCTACCAGGTTGGTATACTGGATTACAGGGTACCGCAGACTGTTAGCCAGTACTAGTTCGCTTATAGCGTTCTCGTCACCCGTAAACTTTGCGCCCACGTTAGTCTAGATATAAAACAAATAAGTGAAGAGATGGTTGTCAGCAATACCTGATATCCAGCTGCCCAGCTGTTCATTCAGCTTCCTCCCAGCTCTGCAAACAAGGCTTAAATGAAACGTAAAAACCAGGAAATGGAAATAAAATCTTCCTTTCTCTCAAAGGGTTTCCAAGCCCCTCATGCCAGATCCATGCAGCAACTGCGCAACAGTGCCCCAGTCCCAAGTATCACACAAGTTTCCTTCAAAGGAGTAACTGGGGGCTGGGCAGGGAGGTAGCGTTTCCCCTGCTCAGGGCTGAGCACACTGAATTAGAGAGAGGCTCTGCTGAAGCAGTGTGTTTCCCTTCATAATAGCCTTGACTGTCTGCACTGGAGGATGTGGGGGGGGCTTACACAGAAGAAGGCCTGCTCCATCTGAGAGTCCTCGCCAATCATTCGGCTTGGCACTGCAAGCTGCACACAGTCAATACACATGATGCTACCTCTACAGCAGCAGTCACTGCTGCCCTGCAGCTGGAGCCAGACCTTGCACCTGGTACACGGCCGCCGCTGCACTGCATTTCCTTGTAGGGCTATGTTCACACTGCATTTTTTTTCCAGCTATTTTGGTGCATATTAGGCTTTGTGCATGTTTGACCATACATCAAAACGTGTACATTATAAAGTTTGGCATCCGTTTATTTTATTTTTTTTAACTAGCTTTTCTCTTTGCTGTCACTCTTTTTTTCTTGCAATTTGATTGGGTCGGTTTGTTTGTATTTTTCTGACGGATACAAATGTATAAGTTTACAACCTGGGCACAATCCCAAGGATACATTTTCCATTCACCTATACAGGCCGTCCCCGGGTTACGAACGGGATAGGGACTGTAGGGTTGTTATTAAGTTGAATTTGTATGTAAGTCGGAACAGGTATATTTATTACATGTTCTGAACTAGATGGATGACTTGTCTTTTTTTAGCCTTACAAACTATGTAACTCCAGCACAAAAGTTTTTTGCTGTTGCTTTGGATAGTGCAGGGAAGGGTTTTTACATTTGTTTTGCCGTCTGTGCCCCTGTTAAGAAGGTTTCACCTTATTTTCACCTCATGTGCTGCTGTGGCATGCTGGAACTTATCATTCCACAACTACTGTCTCCTGTGGAACATGGAACTACAAGTGCCAGCATGCCCCATAAGTCTCCGTTTTGACCTAGAGGACTGATGTAAGTCGGAACGGTGTAAGTTGAGGACTGCCTGTATTTTAAAAAAACGTATACTGTAAGGATATGTTCACACAGCTCATGTTGCTGCGTATTTCGGCACACGTTTCGCCACATATTGCACTTTATATGCCGTGAAATGTGCACCACAATTACAGGAATTCATAGCTCTCATAGAGAGCTATAGATTACGCGTCGTCTCCCCGCACGTACAATACGATCGTATTTTGATCAGCGCATGGTTCCAAAACACATGGCATATTGTGGCGCGTACCATATGTGCCGCAATAAGTCGTGTGAACATACCCTAAGGGATACCATTTTTTTCAACTTGAAAAAGCTCCGCGCCCCGCAGTGTAAAGGGTCGTTCACACGGCTTATTTTGGGCACGGATTGCAGCCGTATTGCGCGCCGTACTGCGCTGCAGTACGGCTGGAATCCGTCCCAGTCATTACGGTAATCCACAGTTCTCATATGGAACTATGGATTCCGTCTCTCCTCCCCGCTCGGTGAATCCGCCGCAGGGCGAGAAAGTGACATGCACATTATCCCGGCGGAATACGCGCCGTGGATAATGAAAGTCTATAGGGCCGGCGGGAAGCGCCCCCGCCCCTTATTCAAGCCGTATTGCGGGCGGAATCCGTCCCACAATTACGGCTTGAATAAGCCATGTGAACCGGCCCTAAGTGTAAAATCGGACACATCCGTCCACCTACATGAGTCGATGAACACATTAATGCGTACATTTTTCCTTACGTCAGAACGGATCCATCATCCATTCAAAATAATGCATTGTGCACTGAGCCTAACAAGCCATTGATGCCACCATGTTTGACCATACAAACGCCGGCCCCATAGACATGCATTATCTACGGCGCGTATACGCCGTGAATAAGTAGCATGTCACTTCTCTCCCCACTCGGCGTATTGTGCGAGCGGGGAGAGGAGACGGAATCCATAGTTCTCTATGAGAACTGTGGATTACCGTAATGGCTGGGACGGATTTTAGCCATAATTCGTGCAGTATGGCGCGAATTACGGGCTGAAATACGTGCCAGAATAAGCCATGTGAACATAGCCTAATACATAGTGTGAACATACCCTAAGCATATCCCAAGCTGAGAAGATGTTTGACATCTGTTTTTTTTTAAACTAACTTCACTGTTGGCTGTCACTTATTTTTCCCTGTAGTTTGATTGGCTTTGTTTGCTTCTATTTTTATGATGTATACAAATGTAGACACATGCACTAGTATACATTTCCCATTGGCATACCCTTAAAAAAAAACAACAAAAAAAAAAAACACTTTATCCTATATGTTAAAACTTCAAAAAAGCACAGCACCCTACGACAGATGACGTAAGCTCATGAAATGGATACCAAAGACATATACTGTGGCGAAGTATCCAGCCACTGAAGTCAAGTCTTGATGGACATGTCTTTTTTTCAACCGTATTATGTAATTTATACGGTTTCGCAGACATTTGGATGCACGTATTCACAAAAAAAACAGGTATAAGACGTCTTGATTAACATAGATAGTAAGCTCTTGCGGACAGGGTCCTCTCTCCCTCAGTACCAGTTTATAGTCATTTAGTACTGCTACCCTACTTTCTTTGGTCTTATGTATGCCAACCCCCTCGAATGTACAGTGCCCTGGAATTAATGGTACTTTAAATAATAATGTGATGTGAACCTAGCCTTAGGCTGCTTTCATACAGCGCAGCTTTGGTGCAGTTTTAACTGTGCTCCAATTAAACTGCCTTTATTACCAGCAAGCTTCTTTCACTTCTCTAAACTGTTTGGAAAGTGAGTAATCAGATAGTGTGTTTGTATCCACACACAGGAATTGATTACTTACCTGAAACACCTTTCTGAACAATTTAGACAACTGAAAGAAGCTTGCTGGTAATCTTGAAAAAGTACAGTCCATCTGTTAAAATGTATCAGATATTTGATGGATAATGTAAAAACAGACACAATGCCAATGTAGGTTCACCATCCGTTCACCTATATGGCCTCGTTCACACAGCGGCCAAAACCTCGTCCTAACCTCGCCGTAAACTTGCGTCTCCTGACGCGGGTTTGCGGCGCGGGCGCTGGACGTGGTCGCGGCGCGGGTGGGCATGGTTTGGGGCGTGGCTTGCGGCGAGCGTTTGCCCCCATGCAAATTAATAGGCAGTGGAAAAACCGCGCCGCCAGTCGCGGCCCGCGGCAACACCGCGCGGCCGCCACGCTGAGGACTCCCTGTCAAGAATTGACAGGAGAGTTCTCAAACATGCGTGTCAAGGCCGCGGCCCTAAGCCTGCGGTGTGTGATTATTAACGTAGTTTCCCATAGTAAACCATGTTAATAAACTGGCCGTGATTTGGACGTCATTTTGGCAGCGGAAACCGCATTGGAACCCGCGTTCAAATCCGTCGTGTGAACATGCCCTATGAGTACATGAACGTGTTAATGCATATGTTTTTTTATTATTACAATCCAATATCAGCAGCTCTACTAGCACTAAAAAGCAATGAGAAAGAACATAGGAATTTTTGGGAAAGCATTTCTGCTACTTTGAATACATGAAAAAATTGAGGTTCTGTGTACATTTCTAATCAACACCTCATTTTTTTTCATTTCTTTTTCTAGTGCTAGTAGTGTGCTGCTGATATTGGATTGTGTTTATATGTTACTGTCACACCAGTGTGCACCAAAGGAAAAACCTTTTGGATGTGCAGACCAAACATTGTTTTTCTAGACTGTGACCATGGTATCCATGTAACAGTTGTGAATGGAGGAGCTGAACTTCTCCAGTATCATCACCTCCAGCACTATCTTATGTGACACCACACGGGTTTCATTTTACCCTGGTATCCAGGTAACAGTATTTTTTAGGAGGGCAAACTTTTCCAGTATTACTACCTCCCAGCAGTCTTATATGGACCCACAGGTCATGTACCCGGGTATCCAGGAACAGTAGTGTAGGGGAGGAGCAAACTTCCCCAGTATTACCACCTCCAGCAGTGTCTTATATGTGACCCCCACACAGGTCATGTGCCCCCTGGTATCCAGGAACGTAGTGTAGAGGAGCAGAACTTCCCCAGTATTATACCTCCGCGTGTCTTATCTGTACCACACAGGTCATTGTGACCCGGGTAACCAAAGGTAACAGTATGTATGGGGGAGCAAACTTCCCCAGTATTTACCCCCTCCAACGTGTCTTATCTGTGCCCCACACAGGTCTTGACCCGGGTATCCAGGAAACTAGTTATGGGGAAGAACTTCTCCAGTATTCCACCTCCGCGTGTCTTATCAGTGCCCACCACACAGGTATGTCCCCGGGGGTATCCATTTAACGTAGTGTTTGGAGGAGCAGAATTTTCCCCAGTTTATCCCTCCAGCAGTGTCTTATATGGACCCCCAACGGGTCATGTGCCCCTGGTTCCAGGAAATATAGTGTATGGAGATGCAGAACTTCTCCATTTAAACCCCTTTCCACAGCGTTTATCATGTGCCCCACACACAGGTCAGTGACCCGGGTATCCAGTAACGTGGTATGGAGATGCAGAATTCCCAGTTTTACCACCTCCAGCAGGTTTTTATCATGTGCCCACCACACAGGTCTGTGAACCCTGGTACCAGGTAATATTAGTGCTGGAGGGCAAAAAACTTCTTCAGTGTTACCACCTCCAGCAGGGTCTTTTCGTGTCTGTCAGTGTCTGTGGAGATATCACACATTTCTTTTCTTTTTTTCCTACAGTTTACTGTAGAAACTTTAACTTTATTAACAACATGACATCACCTACAGAAACAGCAGCTACACAAGTAACTACACACAGGGTAGAAGTTGCAGGAATATCCATATTAATAATAAGTATTCATTCATTATTTTTATTTAGTCCCCCCATAGATGTCATGTGACCCTGTTGCTATCTGACTGTCAGAACATCATATGATTGACGCCATTGCATGAGGCCCATTTAAACCCCGGACCATGGATGTACAGCAAAAACACCAAATTTAAACACCCTGCCTCCCCGTTACACCAAATACTTTAAAACAATGAGTACAAAATCATGGGGGGAAAAGGGAAAATTGGGCAAAATTTTGTCCATTTTTATTTTGGGATGTACTTTTTTTGTAGCAGTTTAGACTTTGAGGTTTTGGGGGGCACACCAAATTGACATGTTATAAAAAGCATTACTATTTTACATCGTAAAAAGTGTTACATCTTCAGTCTTGTCCTATGAAAATATATAATGCAATATGTACAAAAATGTAAACGGTGTATTCACTTTTGAGATACTGTAATATAAAAAGTAAATGGCACAGTGATATTCCATCATGTCTGACTAGTGGAAGTCAAGCTGACAGGACCCCCACAATTTTTAGAGAGAATGAAGCATGGTGTCAGATGAAATGCCAAGTGTTGCAGTTCTTTCATCTGGTTTGGAGTGGTTCTGTTTCAGGGAAAGACGCAATAGATCAGGCATCCCCAAATGGGCCCGAGCGTTGGGGAAATACAAATCCATCATGCCCACTGTTATAGTTTTTATAAAAAGCATGATGGGAGTTGTATTTCCCAACGCTAGGGGCCCCAGTTTAGGTGCCTGTGGTCTTCTTATTTGGGGATTTGGGGGGGATCCTGCCGTTGGGTCCAATAGACATTTTTGGTGGGGAAAAACCTCTTCAAGCAAACCCGGATGAATTTAAAATAGTTCTGTTGGGAAACTTAGATACAAGCTAATGCTCCCTGCACCCAGCAGTCGGATGCCGAGTTATCACCGTGACTTTCTGATGCTTTGTATTTGATGCAATTAATTAAAATAAGCTAACAATGCCTATATAAAGAAGCCAGCTAAAACTCCTGATCCATGAAGCGGGGTGGATATTGTTTAATGCAAACAGACACCCCACCCAGTGTTGCATCACTACAGGTGATTCTTTCAAAGCCAAGCTGCAGGACAAATGTGCAGGTATAATGTATAACTGGGGCCACGTTCAAACATTTGGCTTTTTATATGCAGTTTTATAAGCCAAAACCAGGAGTAGATCATAATTCAAGGACGCAACTTTGTCTTGTTTTAAATCCATTCTTGGTTTTGGTTTCAAGCACCTCATCAAAAAGGCTAAACAAAGCCTAAATCTGGATTAAATCTGCAAAAACATAAAGCTATATCACTGATGGTGCTTGAGTTCTGACCTATATTGTCAGATGCTTGCAGCTTATAAAGGCTTTAATATTTTGCTCCAGTTCCAGTATTTTGAATTAAAACAAAAAAATTAAATAAAATCGGCAATAGGCCATTATTAAGAATATTGAGAAGACTCTTGTGCATGCCCTTTTGTAACCTATTTTGATTTTCATTTATGGGTTATCTACATCTTGGTTCCTCCTTTTTCTCTTATATGTTTTCGCTAAATTAACCATTTCCCATGATGCCTCTGGTTTTGCAGAAACAAAGGGAGTAGAGTCTCATTGCCCAACCAGAAAGCATGACCTAGCCTGGTGGTCAGACTGGGGATCACATGACACTGCCAGAATATTGTTGGTGAGTAAGGTCCTGTTCACACGACGGATTTGAACGCGGTTATGTCCGGGGTTCCCACCGGTTTCCGCGGCCAAAACCGCGTCCAAATCCGCCCATTATTAACACGGTTTCCTTTTGGAAAAAAGTTAAAATTCACACGCCGCGGGTTTTTGGGCTGCGGCCTTGCCGCGTGTGTTTTAAAAATTCCCCCGGTCAAACCTTGACAGGGAGTTCTCATTTGGCGGGCGCAGTGTTGCCGCGGGCGTGCCGCGGTTGGGGCAGGTGGGGCCCCCGGCTGGGGGCCGGTTTTCCCCCCGCCACTAATTTGCATGGGGCAAACCCCCGCGCAAGCCCCTGCCCCAAAAACGGGCCCCCTTCGCCCAACACGGCCCCCGCCCGTGCTGCAAAAAAGCGTGGAGACGCGGGTTTTTCGGCAAGGGGGGGAGGGCGCGGCCAAAACCGGTGTGAACGAGGCCCTTTGGATTACATGCGGTAGGATGCTTCATTAACCTTGGACCACTGAAAAATTAGGTCTTTTTTCACATACAATATATGTTAACGGTGTTTTCCATGACTAGAATATGGATGGCACAATCTGAAGGTCGCTATACAAGTTAGAGAAAAGATGCGTGAACCCACCAATTTTGAAGGAGTCAAACAATTATCTCAAGTTTGTTAGGCTATCCCGACTCTTCCCTAACAGCGGATGGATCGGGCATGTTGGATTTCAACCTACTCAATTTTTTTTTTTTTTTTTTAAAGGAGATAAGCCTTAGTCAGAGGTGTGTGGCAATGGCTTACTGTTCTCTACGTATTGAAAAAAACACTTACTTGTCTAACAGCTATAGAAGGTGCATGGATACCTTATGACAGACCATCAATGTCTGTGGGGTCTGACTCCCAGAACCACACCAATTAGCTCATTGATGGTGCCGCAGACCCCTTAAAGGGTTTGTCCCATCTAGTTGTTTTCACTCTTCACAGCCTCTTCAGGCTCACACTTCCTGTGCAGGATATGGACAATTGTACAACTGTGGCTGACATTTCAGCTCTGCTTGCTCCTGTTACTATATAGGCCGTTGGAGGGACTTTGATGATAGATGATATTGTGAAAAACAATCACATTGTCCAAGCAGGATGTCTGGCTATAAATGTAAGATAACAGAGCTGTATGTGTCACGAGAGGAAGCCTCTAGTGAGAGAGAAAAACTTGCCTCTAGTGAGAGAGAAAAACTTGCATGCCTCAAAGACAAATAAGCTGCTGAGTGACTGTTACCTTTGATTTAAATACATGGATAAGTGCTCTGCAGACCCGAGAAGCTGCATCCTGCTGGTAAGACACAGCACGGCGTGATGTCACCAGCCCTGCCACTACTAGAACAATGAGAGGTGGTTGGTAATCTAGGTAGGCTTCTGTAAACAAGCAGGAGAGAAGAACTGCCCTAACGGCATGTCCCCACTGCACCGGTTTGTGGGCAGTTTTTCGCGGTTTTGCAAACTGTCTGAAAAACTGGCCGCAAATTGTTGCACGGGGCCTCTATGGAAAACCCGTGCAGCAGTCCCCACTGCACGGGTTTTCGGCCCGTGGGCCGCCCGGAAGACATTGTTGATGTTCATTCTTCTGTCTGGTTTTCGGACGCTTTATGAACATCTCAATGTGAAGGTGGAAGGCTTTTCTCTGCTAATCGCGGAGAAAAACCATCCCCCCTCGGCCGTGTGCACGGCACACAAACCGGACAAATGCCGGTTGGATAAACCGACTGGTATTTGTCCTGTACCGTGGGGGTGAGTCCTAACTCTGAAATGAAGCAAAATCAGAACAGCAATGTATTTGGTAAGGTCTTAATTTTCCTTTGCCTACAATCCATGTGTTAGTTATACCTCTTTAAATCATACATGCCAACTCTCCCGTTTTTGGCGGGGGGTCCTGCTGGCGGCGGGGGCTCTTTAAATGGCTGCGGCGACAGAGTAGCGCTAGTGCGCTACTCTGGCGCCGCCGGGCCGCTCCTACAGGCGGGTGATGCGGCCGCTGCGCCCGCTTCACCCGCCCGGAGTCTCGCTGTGCAGGGAGGAGGCAGGAGAGATCGTTCCTCTCCTCCTCCTCCCCCTGTATGTCCGGCGCCGGTGTGTGCACCACACATACAGGCAGCGGCGCAGGGGAAGTGACGCGCGGCTGCAGGGGAGTGACGCGCGGCTGCTCTCACTTCCCCCTGCGCCGCTGAGGAGATCGTCCGGAGCGGCCGTGCTGCAGGAGCCTGGTGAGGTAAGTGGATTTTATTATTTTATTTTTATTAGCTATATGGGGGGGGGCTCTGCCTGGCAACAATGGGGACATTTTACCTGGCAACAGAGGGGACATCTACTGGAACCAGAGGGGACATCTACCTGGAAACAGAGGGGCACTACCTTTGGGAAACAATGGGGGGCCCCTACCTGGCAACAGAGGGGACATCTAAACCCGGCAACAGAGGGGGCATTTACCTGGCAACAATGGGGGCATTCTACCTGGCACAGAGGGGGGACTATTGGCAAAAAATGGGGGCATAACCTGGCAACAAAGGGGACATTACCCGGCAACAGAGGGGGCACTACCTGGCAACAGAGGGGACACTATACGGCAACAGAAGGGAATCTATCTGGCAACAGAGGGGGCATCTACCTGGCAACAATGGGGGCACAATCTGGCAAAATATGGGGCATCTACCTGGCAACAGAGGGGGCACTACCTGGCAACAATGGGGGCACTACCTGGCAAACAATGGGGGCACTACCACGCAACAAAGGGGGCAACCTACCTGGCAAACAAAGGGGGGCACTACCCTGCTACAGAGGGGGCATCTACTTGGCTACAAGGGGGCATCTACCTGCCTGTAAGGGGCACTACCTGCTTATGGGGGGTTACTACCTGGCTATAAGGGCATCTATCTGGCTTTCTTCCAAAGCCGTTATGCAGTTAGGTGGAGTGGGTGTGGCTTTTTGAAGGGGCGTGGCATACCGACAAGATGGGCGTGTCCACTAAAATCTCCTGCTTTTTCATTTTCAAAAGTTGGCAACTATGCTTTAAATCCTCATATAACAGAATACTAATAACTATGATTGTTAGAGAAGCTAAAACATAATAAAAAGTGGTTTACTATTCAGGACCCTGAGCCACAGTAGAACGGCCCCACAAAGAGCAGTTCTTGCTCATCTCTGCTTGATTTGATTGACCATAATCGCAAGGGCTTAGAGAAACCAGTTCCACACGGATTGGCTGATATCTAAAAAAGATTGGATTTCATGGTCGCCCATGCATCCCTATAATGGCTGCATTAACTCCAGGACGTAATCTAATATACATTTGAAAATGTAAATGTGTTTCAGTGACCATTATTCTAAATGCCCAGAAACACATATTCACTCTGAAAAGACAGATCCTGTGAGCAGCAAATAACAACAAAGCAGTGACAAAGACATGGCAGGATGTGAGCATCAGACAAACACGTGTTGCTTCAATGCCCCAGAGTGCAATTTTCATTGTGTCAAAAGAAGGTGAACACTACATGTTTCCTACCCTTTGCACTAAAAATATTTGTCTAGCCATGTAAGGGCACAAAAACCTTACAAAGCCCCTCTTTTTAAAAAAAAACCTCAGAAATTGAGCGTAGTTTGCAGTAGTTCCACAAGCTAATGCTGCAAACCGTCTATGTCATGATTACCATTTGGTGTTACATTATGGTTGTGATCCATGCGATCTTTCTTTTACTGTAACTGCCACATGGATAATTTTAGTGATGAATATGTGAAAAGTAAGTAATTTCAGAATGGGGTACCCGGAGTCTATCTGATTAAATTATCTTTAATCTGGTCACAGCCATTAGATTAATGTTGGCCAAATCTATGATTTAGTTGCGGACAGTTTACCATCTAATGTGTATGGGGGTCAGTGTTAGACTGGGGTGCGCACCAGTGAAGGTGATTCTTGGGTTCCACCAGTAGAGTTGATTCTTGGGTTTCACCAGTAGAGTTGATTCTTGGTGTCCACCAGGAGAGTTGATTCTTGGTTTTCACCCGTGGAGATGATTCTTGGGGTCCACCAGTGGAGATGATTCTTGGGGTCCACCAGTAGAGGTGATTCTTGGGTTCCACCAGTAGAGTTGATTCTTGGGGTCCACCAGTAGAGTTGATTCTTGGGACCACTACTGGAGTTGATTCTTGGGTTCCACCAGTGGAGTTGGTTCATGGGGCCCACCAGTGGAAGTGACTCTTGGGATATCAACAGTGGAGTTGAGTCTTGGGCCCACTAGTGGAGAGGAGTCTTAGAGCCACCAGTGGAGTTGATTCTTGGGGTCCACCAGTGGCATTGATTCTTGAGGTCCACCAGTGGCATTGATTCTTGAGGTCCACCAGTGGCATTGATTCTTGAGGCCCACCAGTGGCACTAATTCTTGAGGCCCACCAGTGGCGCTGATTCTTGAGGCCCACCAGTGGCGCTGATTCTTGGGTTTCACCAGTGGAGTTGATTCTTTGGGCCACCAGTGGAGTTGATTTTTGGGGCCTATTAGTAAAGTTTATTCTTGGGGTTCATCAGTGGAGTTGATTCTTGGCAGTCACCCTACAGCTACTTTCATGACTGCACATACTGCACATGACTCTTGCACGCTGCCTTTGGCTTTCAGTATATCTATCTCTGCCTTTCTCCCTGAAAAGAAGATTCAAGGCTTGCGTAGTTTAGTTGTCCACTATGCCCAAGGGCCCACTGGTGGTTCCCCTGCTCCATTGTGAGATAGTCTTAAAGGGGTTTTGCCCCAATGTAATGTTGACGTGGGATCCTCCAAAATGGGTATTTAATCACTTTTCTAAGTATATGTAATTAAAAAAGTGAAGCCTCTGAGAACTATATCATTGCTCAGTCCCCCTTAGTTTCCTGACAGTTTACATTAGACACGACCAGGACACTGATAGGAGCTGATCTGGCCCTGCTTACGTGTTTGCACTTCTTATCTGATGACAGGGAACATGAAGGAGCTTGCAAGGGACTGGGGAGAAAAAGCAGGCAATCAGCCTGTGTCTTTTGTACAGAGAATCCACTGGTTGTAATATAATTATTTGAGTAAACTTTGCAGACGCTCCCTGCTCACACTCCTCTCTCTCCCCCATGACTCAGAATGCTTTGTTTATCTTCTCTCCTGAGCAGATAAGAGGTAAGGAACTCACTTCGTGGCAAAACCCCTTCAATCTGATGGAAGCCTGATGGGACTTTCCTTCGACATTAGATGTTGGGCAATTGGATTTTGATATGCCTCATACTTTTGGCCACCAGGGAAGATAAGCTGCCACTAGAGATGTCTGGCTACTGCTTATTTTTCCTTTCTCTATATTCTGAATAAATTCACACCTGGGGTGATTGGAAGAGACCGTTATCAGCCGACTGAAGTGTATGGCAATTTAAAGGTGGGTTCACACATTGGGGCAGATTTATCAAGGCAGTTGCGCCAGAATTCCGTCTCAATTTGTGCCAAAAACCAGCTTTCGCCACATTTACTATGTGTTTTAGACAGTTTCAGGCACTTCTTCACCATGTCCGACAAAGGGGGTGTGGCTTTGTAAAGGGGGTGTGGTTTACAGAAAGGGCGTGGCTTAAATGCGACAAAAAAATGCGTCAGGATCTGCGACCAAATTCTGCCGTAAAAGTTAGCCAACTTAAAGATGGTGCAAACTGAGACTAGACAGTTATAACCTGCGCCAGATTTATCAACACTATGATAAATTTGGCACATTTTAAGATTGTCTAGTCTAAGTTTACACTGTCTAAAAGTAAGACACTATTGATAAATCTGTCCCATTGCATTTCTGAACATTCATCAGTAGGGAAACTAGGCTTAAACTCCTTATCTCCCTCCCTTCACCCACATTTTCCCCACCCTTGGTTAAACTCGATGGACATATGTACTAACTATGTAACTGCATCAAAAGTGCAAAAACATAAATAAATAAAAATAAACCCTGTGTTAAGTTGATAACAATACATTTGCAATTTGAAAACACGGTGTGCATTTTTCCTGCATGCGTTTTTGATGCAGTTGAAAAACGCATCCAAAATGCAACATGTGAACTTAGCCTAAGGGTTCACCACCTAGATATACAGTTCTAGTTCACATCCTCTTTGATTACTTAGCTGCTCTTATTATTGAACACACAAATTAAAGGACTAATAGGTTATTAATAAAATAACACAAAAATTAGTTAACCCCAGGATCAAAATTGATCCTCTTTATTGTTACTTGGGGTTATGCAGTATTAGACCTCATTGACTTTTACTATACAGAGACTGACATGGCTTATTTTCTTCATTGACCCAAGCTTGGACTGGCCCAAAGGGGATTAGGGGAACTTCCGGTGGGCTCCTAAGTAGGTCGGGGGTTGCTTTTCAGAGAGAAAGGCAGAAGAAGAGAGGCAAAAAGCAAAAGGCGGATTGAATGTCTGTAAAGTCACGTACAGTAGCTGTTGGGTGTGCCCCAATAATCAACTCCACTGTTGGGCCCTGGGCACCCCAGTCCCACACTGACCTCGTTGACTGTTGATTATACAGATATTTATCAGCTCTTTTTTTATGGGATTAGGCTACTCAAGAAATTTTTGCACCAATAGGTTAAACTGGACCTGCATGTAGATGCAGTCGTGATGCTTTTGCCATCCATTTGCTTTTGTTCTGCAGTGGTTTAGACCACAGTGACCTAAAATGCCAGCATAATGTAACAGAAAAAGACATTTGGCCTTTTTTGGGTCTAAAGTAGAAGACAACGTTCAAAAGGCAAGATTACATAAAAAGACAAAACTAGAAGTGTATTAAAACAAGAGGATATTGATAGGCTTATGTAAAATTCATTAAACAGCTACATTTGAAACCAGAAGTTTCCAAGCACTATATAAGTAGACACATCTGCAGGTTTTTCTCACTACCTGACATGAAATCAGAATAAACCTTCCCCGTTTTAGGTCAATTAGGAACCAAAATTATTTATATTTGCAAATGCCAGAATAATGAGAGAGATAATTTTATAAGGCATTTTTATTACTTTCTGCAAAGTCAAAATTTCTATGCCTTTCAATCAATTTGGGACAGCCCATATGATGAGGTTATGTCTTTAACCCCTTAAGGGCCCGGCGTTTTTTTTTGGTGACACGTTCGTTTTTCCCTCCTCGCCTTCTGAAAGCCATAACTTATTTATTTTTTCCACCTACATAGACACATGAGGGCTTTTATTTTGCGGGACAAGATGTACTTTATAATGGTGTTATTCACTATACTAAAAGAATATATAGGAAAACCCCCAAAAAAAATTTCCAAGTGGGGACAAATTGTGAAAAAAATTTTATTTTCGCCATGTTTGCGGGGGTTTTGCCTTTACGGCGTTCAATCTTCGGTAAATATAATGTGTTATCTGTATTCTTCAGGTTGTTACGCATCCGGCAATACCAAACCGTTATGTTTTGGTACCGTAAAAAAATTCCAAAACATTTTCTTTTTTTTGAAATTTGCGCCACGGGGCCATTTGTGAGACCAATAACTTTTTTGTACTAACACCTTCGGACGTCAGTGAGGGGGCATTTTTTGTGGGCTGAAGTGTACTTTTTATCGCTAGCGTTGGAATGCATGATCATTTTATTCAATTTTTTGAGTGATGTAAAATGACCAAAAAACGCAATTTGGCGTTTGGAATTTTTTTTCTTCTACGGTGTTCGCGTACGGGATAAATGATGTTTTTATTTTTATAGATCGGACTTTTTCGGCGCGGCGATACCAAATTGTGAAAACTTTTTTATTATTTTAATGATTTTATTGTAAAATGGGGAAGGGGGGTGATTTGAACTTTTAAACTTTTTTATTTTTGTACTTTAAAACTTTATTTTATTTTTTATTTTTTTTTACTGTAACATTGAGGCCACCTGTGGTACTTGACCATTTAGGTGGCGCGTTTGTTAATACAACAAATCCCCCAAATTGCATAGGGGGTACAAAGATGGCGGTTTCCCACTTCCTGTTGCGGGACAGAAGTGGGGCAAACTGGCCAGGGAAAGTGACGGGAGCCTTCCCAAGGCCCCCCACCACAATGCCCGGTGATCGGATCGGCGCAGCAAAAGCTGCGCTTATGCCGTTTCACCGCACGATCGGTGCGCGGAAACTGATCGGCGTTAATTCAGACGCCGCGGCCTTTCTTTGCCGCGGCGCTGATAGGTAAAACAGCGCCAGCGGGCGGAGCCACCGCCCGGCGCTGTTACTGCCCGGGGGTTAGCGGCGATTTGCCCCTAACACCCGCCGGCTGTGCGGGGGGGTCGCGGAGCGATCCCCCTGCAAAGCCCCTTAGCGGCCCTGGGACGTACTGATACGCCCAAGGTCGTTAAGGGGTTAAAAGCTTCTGATAGGTTTATTGGCAACATCTGAGTTAATTAGATACATACCTGAGGATGTATTTTAATTGCACACCAGAAACACACTGCTTTTGTGTGTAACATGGGAAAGTAAAGTAATCAGCCAAGATATCAGGAAGAGAATTGTGGACTTGCACAAGTCTGGATCATCCTTGGGTACAATTTCTAGATACTTGAAGGTGCCTCGTTCATCTGTACAAACAATTATAAGCAAGTACAAACAAGATGGGAATGTCCAGCCATCATATCGTTCAGGAAGGAGACGGGTTCGGTGTCTCAGAGATGAACGTGCTTTGGTCCAACCTGTGCTTATCAACCCAAGAACAAACGCAACAGACCTGGTAGAAGCTGGTAAGATTGTGTCATCCACAGTGAAACGAGTACTGTATCAACATGGACTGAAAGGCCACTCTGCCAGGAAGAAGCCATTACTCCAAAAGAAACACATAAAAGCCAGATTAATATTTGCAAATGCACAGGAACAAAGACCGACATTTTTGGAGACATGTCCTGTGGTCTGACGAAGCTAAAATTACATTTGGAGGAAAAATGGAGAGGCTTGGAAGCGTACGAACACCATCCCAACTGTGAAACATGGGGGTGGCAGCATCATGTTGTGGGGTTGTTTTGCTACAGGTGGGATAAAATAGATGGCATCATGAGGAAAAAAGATTATGTGGCAATACTGAAGCAACATCTCAAGACATCAGTCAGGAAGTTAAAGCTTGGGTGGAAATGGGTCTTCCAAATGGACAATAACCCGACATATACTGCCAAACTAGTTACAAAGTGGTTTAAGGATAACCAAAACAATGTTTTGGAGTGGCCATCACAAAGCCCTGATCTCAATCCTATTGAAAATTTATGGGCAAAGCTGAATACGCAGGTGCGAGCAAGGTGACCTACAAACATGGCTCAGTTATATCAGTTTTGTCAGGAGGAAAATTTCTACCAACTATTGTGAGAAACTTGTGGAAGGATTTCCAAAACGTTTGACACAAGTCCTACAGTTTAAGGGCAAGGCTACCAAATACTAATGAAATGTATGGAAAATTTTGATTTGCAGAAAGTAATAAAAATGCCTTAAAAAATTCTCTCTCACTATTCTAGCATTTGGCAAATATAAATAATTGTGGTTCCTAATTGACCTAAAACGGGGAAGGTTTATTCTTATTTCATGTTAGATAGTTAGAAAAACATGCAGATGGGGCTTTATATGTGTATGTAAACTTATGATTTCAACTGTACATAATAACATATTAGATGCTTGATAGCAGGACAGAAGAACTTCTGATCTCCTCATCATTGATCACTGGGTTAATATGATTTTGATGAGTGTCTGATTTACGTCTTATTCACCTCTGCATCAGAGGTTGTGTTTGAAGCCTCCATAGCAGATTATGTCATAAACGATAGAAAAAATAGCACAGCATGCCACAATGACGGACACTATAACAGAAACCCCCATGGACCTCATTTTAATCCCACCCGACGCCATTGGTGTCCATCTTGAAATGGATCCAGTGCCACCTCTGTGATAGTGGCTCTGAATGGAACCTCTGACGCAGGTGTGGTCCAGGCCATGGCGGTCAAACTTTAAGGCTGGGTTTACACATTGCATTTTTTTGTGTTTGAGATGCGTTCTAAAGAACCCATAAAAACTCATGTGTTTTTATATTACTGTTCGTATAATAAGAATTTTTAGGTGTGCCAAATTTGAGTCATTAAAAACACGAGTACTGAAAACACATCTGCTTTTGAAAGCCCACAAGCATTTTAACATGCGACGTATCCTCTGAATCCAGCCCAAGAGCGTATTCACACCTTGTGTCCGAGTCTGTGGTGGAGCAATAATACATACACAGAGCAGACATAGTCCCAAGGAAACTATTTCTGCATGTTTTATAAGACAGACACCATAGCCTGGTTTATGCGGCGAAATGCGTGCCGAAATTGCCCCGTGTGAACATACCCTAATCTACAATACATTTAATAGGCTTCATCTACTGTCATTGAGGACACAATGGGCCATATCAGTTCTTCTGAGTTTAACTTTGCTCCCACCTAATGGCAGAGAATAAAATAGCAATAAATAATGACTGCATAAAATAATACAGCAAGAAAATATTAAACAATCTTGTTCTAAAGTTCAACTTAAAGGGGTTGTCTCACTACAAGGATTGCTTTTTATGTTAAAGATCTTGCAAAAACAAGTCACTTTGCAATATACATCCATTAAAAGTATCCTACATATTCTGAGATATCTCCTCTTGTATGGGCTGCATCAGCTCCTCAGGTCGCTATAGCTACAGACCTGTTCCATCTCTCCTGATAGGCTGCCAGCACTGGTTGCTATAGCTACAGACCTGTTCAAACTCTCCTGATAGGCTGCCAGCACTGGTTGCTATAGTTACAGACCTGGCTTGTACTGCAGCCTAGTAGAAGCCAGTAAACACGCCCCTGAATTCAAAATGAAACCAAGAAAACAGGACTGAGATAAGATGAATCAATGTAGTGAGACAACCCCTTTAAATCTCCAAAGAATATGACGCCTATAACGTCATAATGTCCTCTCTACTGTCATTCAGTCCCTGAGCACAGATGAGGGGAACAACGACCTCAGAATCTGGACAGTATTTGCTGACATCCATCTAATCTGTATAGAAGGGATATTTGCATCCATCGGCCTGCACACTGAACCAAAAGACCAGCAATATGAAGAGATGACCTAACAAGTCAGTCTTTAGCATTCCAGACTCGAAAGGTTTAGACTGATTATCTCCCACTATTTCAATCTAATGGATCCCCCATATGAAACTGATCATGGGATTGCTTGCAGCTTGTGACTCTTCATCAGCACTAGATCATGTTCACATAAAGTAGTGTCATCTTAACTGAATCAGGTTAAAACTTAAAGGGGTTGTCTCACTACATTGATTCATCTTACCTCAGTCCTGTTTTTCCTGTTTCAGGGGTATGTTTACTGGCTACTAATGGCCTGCAGTGACGAGCTGCAGAGTACACCAGGTCTGTAGCTATAGCGACCAGCACTGGCAGCCTACCAGGAGAGATCAAACAGGTCTGTAGCTATAGCGACCTGAGGAGCTGATGTAGCCCATACAAGAGGGGATGTCTAGGAATGGACATATATTGCAAAGTGACGTGTTTTTTTTTTCAAGATCTTTAACATGAAAAGCATCAATCCTTGTAGTGAGACAACCCCTTTAAGATAAAGCATTCTTTATTGCGTATGATCATGTTTTATGTGTATTGACTCCATATGTGGATTCTATTGTATTCCTGCCATGTCCATGCTGTGCTCTTTGGGGCCCTGATGTAAACTAAATAGTACATTATATCAGTATGAACCTAACGAAGTGCTGCATTCTCCGCACTCTCTTATCACTCTTCTCTCTCTTGTCCACTAGTTATTTATATGGAAGCTGTTTTCTACAATATATTTGGGGACAGTTGCTGATTCTCCTGTTTTCTGGCTGGTTTCCAGCTAACAGATCGTGTGGTTCGATCAAATCTGGCATCAGCTATATATTTAGCAAATGATACAACCCAGGATTAGTGCAATGCAAGTAAAAAGCAATGTATTTGATCTTGTTATGTATGTATTAATAGAAGTATATATATGTACATATACAGCAGAATAAGTTTTGAACACGCCCCAATTTTCTAAGTAAATATAATTCTAAAGATGCTACAGGCAGTCCCCGGGTTATGAACGAGATAGGGACTGTAGTTTTTTCTTAAGTTGAATTTGTATGTAAGTTACAGGTATATTTATTAAATGTAATTCCAGCAAATTATTTTTTTTTTATTTTGGATAGTGCAGGGAAGGGTTTTTACATTTGTTTTGCTGTCTGTGCCCTTTTTTAGAAGATTTCACCTAACGTTCTGTATCTCATGTGCAGCTGTGGCATGCTGGCACTTGGTTATCATGGGGCGTGACTCAGTGTTGAATGTCAGCCACGCCCCATAAGTCTCCGTTTGTAACTAGGGGACGTATGTAAGTCGGGGACTGCCTGTATTGACATGAAATTTTCACCAGATGTCGATAACAACCCATCAAACCCACACAGGCAAAGGAAACAACCCATGAGAAATGACACAGAGAAAAAGTATTGAACACGGTTACTAAAATTTGTTTAATACTTGGTACAAATGCCTGTATGGAGAAACTTGTGGCCTGCATTGCTCAGGTGGGATTTTGGCCCGTTCTTCCACACGAACATTCTTCAAATCCTGAGGCTTCCATGGAGTCCTTCTCTGAATTCTGAGCTTTAGTTCCTTCCATTCACCTCAGTCCTCTTTTCTTGATTTCATTTTGAATTCAGGGGCGTGTTTACTGGTTTCTACTAGGCTGCGGTAGAAGCCTGGTTTGTAGCTATAGCAACCAGTGCTGGCAGCCTATCAAGAGAGATCAAACAGGTCTGTAGCTATAGCGACCTGAGGAGCTGATGCAGCCCATACAAGAGGGGATATCTCAGAATAGGTAGGACAATGTTAATGGACCCATATGGCAAAGTGACTTGTTTTTGCAAGATCTTTAACGTAAAAAGCAGCAATCCTTGTAGTGAGACAAACTCTTTAATGTTGTATTTCACATTTAAGGTAAAGCAGGATAGGAACTAACATTATAATGATGATGACTATCTTAGTACTTTAAAGAGGGTTCTCTATATTTTTAAACTGTTGTATATTGACAGACCATCCAGCACACTGTGGTCTCATGGAAGAAGGCTGGGAGTAGGCAATTTTAATTTTTTCGCTGGTCCTTGTATTAGGTTACTTCCCTTGTTGTCCCTCGCCACTGTGTTGGTTTAGGTACCTGAGCATTTGCGTGTTTCTGTTTTATGTAAACCACCTCCTATTTACGTAACATGGCTGGACCATTGTAAACTGAGCACTTCTTAACCCTTTGTCTCACCCATACACCGTAATAGATTGTAAGCTCTCGCGAGCAGGGTCCTCACACCTTGTGTCTCATTTGTAAGTACTTTTAATGTGTAATGTCTGTATGTATACCCTCTAAATTGTAAAGTGCTGCGGAATATGTTGGCATTATATAAATAAAAATTATTATTATTATTATTTGTGATTTCCTGTGTTTGACCCATGCTATGTTCCTGACTATTCTCTACCTGCTGCCGATCCTGACCTTATCTCAAGTGACCTGATCACATTCTGACTGCGGCCTGCCCTGACTTTACCAACTGTCTGCTGACCATGTCTCTATCCTGCCTACTGTACCATGACTGCACCTTTGTTGTCACTGCAAGTGGCCACATCAGAGGTAGCGACCTGGGAGTCCCCTGCAGTAAAGTCCAACCAGCCATGATGCCGCATTCAACCACCGCGGTTCTACTGGTCCTCCTGTGGCCTCAGCTTCATTCCGTACTGTACTGGCAAACAGGCAAAGTCACTTGCTGTTGGCCGCGGTACCAATCACAGTGTCTGTTTCCCCCTCGCTCGGTTCGGCCCACTCTCCTTCAGTGAACTCAATTCTTCCTCCTGGTCTCTCGACTCCATATCAGGAATTTTCTGAGGTCTTTATTGAGAAGCAAGCAGAGACTCTTCCACCTCATTGGGCCTATGATTGCCCGTAGATCTCATGTCAGGCACAATGCCTCCTCAAGGAGGAGTGTATCCCTTGTGTGTGCCCGAAACCCAAGCCATGTCCCTCTATATCAAGAAAAACTTGGAAAAGGGCTTTATCCATAAGTCGTCTTCTCCTGCCGGTGCCAGGTTTTTCTTTGTACAAAAGAAGAATGTATCTCTTCACCCCTGCCTCGATTATCGGGGCTTAAATAGGATCACTGTCAAGAATCAGTATCTGTTACCTTTGATCTCTGAACTCTTTGATCGTCTATGTGGAGCCAGGATCTTCACTAAACTTGACTTGTGTGGAACCTAAAACCTGATCTGTATCTGTGTAGGCGACGATGAATGGAAGACAACCTTTAACACCCGTGCCTTTTTCCAGGACTGTGTCAATGAAGGCTTGTGTACGGGCAAGCCACCTCTATGCAAAACTGGTGAAATGTGTTCTTCTCTTGCTGGAGTACATAATCTCTGACAAAGGTCTGCAAATTATCTGCTGTTCTTCAAAGGCCGCAACCTATTGGACTTCAGGCGAATCAGCGCTTCTTGGGCTTTGTGAACTATTATTGTCGGTTTATTCCCCACTTCTCTACTCTGTCGACCCCCATAGTGGCTCTGACTAGGAAGAACTCCAACCCTAAACTCTGGCCACCTGAAGCAAAATAAACATTTGCCAGTCTTAAAGCCGCCTTTGCCACAGCACCGATTTTAACTAGCCCGAAATCCGAAAAACCCTTCTATTTGGAGCTGGATGCTTCTTCCATGGCAGCTGTTCTTACACAGAAGTTTCCTAACGGCAAGACTATTAGGCGATGTTCACACGGCTTAAACACGGCGTAATTGCGGGACGGATTTCGCCCGTAATTACAGCGTGTGTACGGGGCGGGTGGCGGGGGCGGCAGCTCGCCGGCCCCATAGACCGCCAGTATCCGCGGCGCATCTCCCCCCGGGATAATGAACATGTCACTCTCTTCCCCCTCTGCGTATTCGCCGAGCGGGGAGAGGAGCCGGAATCCATAGTTCTCTATGAGAACTGTGGATTAACGTAATGCCTGGGACGGATTTCAGCTGTATTGCCGTATTACGGCGCGCAATACGGCTGCAATCCGTCCCTGCAATCAGCCGTGTGAACGAGGCCTTACCTACATTTTTTTTCTCTGAAACCTTCTCCCCTGCGGAAAGAAATTATATCATTGGGGATCGAGAATTGTTGTCCATAAAATTAGCTCTAGAGGAATGGTGCCATCTTCTGGAAGGTGCTCATCATCTGGCGAATGTCTTTACTGATCATAAGAATCTCCTCTGTCTTCAGACAGCACAACGGTTAAATCCCAGGCAAGCTAGATGGTCGGTCTTCTTCTCTTGATTTAATTTTCTTCTACACCTTAGGCCTGCAGAAAAAAACGTGAAGGTGGATGCTCTTTACCATTCCTCAGATATTGCTGGACTCTACTTCACGCCTCAGCACATCATCCCTCCAGAATGCTTGATTTCTGTAGTTCCCAACAACCTCCAATGGATTCCTCCAGGGAAAATCTTCATACATCCAGCCTTAAGGAAAATAATTCTAAAAAAGGGCCACTTGTCCAGGTCATCTGGCCACTCCGGAATATGAAAATCCTTATTCCTAATCTCACGGCTCTACTAGTGGCCTACTCCCAATCAATATGTCAAATCTTGATGATTTTTTTCCTTTATGTTCCACTTGTGCTTGTAATTAGTCTTCTTAAGCCCTCCGGACTATTGCATCCCTTGTCTGTACCTAAGAAACCTTGGACTCACATTGATATGGATCTTTATCACAGATTTACCTCCATGCTCCAATCGTACAGTTATCTGGGTGGCCACCAATCGTTTCTCCAAGATGTCTCATTTCATGCCATTTCCTGGTCTACTTTCTGCTCCATAATTTGCTTCCCATTTCTTTCAACAAATATTCCATCTGCATGGACTTCCCCTTCATGTTGTTTCTGACTAAGGAGTTCAACTTGTCTCTAAGTTCTGTTGTGAACTCTGTTCTCAACTACAAGTTAAATTGGCCTTCTCTTCTGCATACCACCCTCAATCCAACGGTCAAGTGGACAAAGTGAATCAAGTTCTTGGGACGTATCTTCGCCATATTGTTTTGTCTCATCAGGATGATTTGACCGACCTCCTTTCATGGGCCAAATTCTCATATAACAATCTTGATTCTGAATCTGCTGGAGTCTCTCCCTTCTTTGTGGTTTATTTGCGAGATCCCTGTCCTCTTCTCCCCCTGTCTTCCGCCTCAGTTGTTCCGGCTGTGGATGCCTGGGTTCAAGAGATTTCTCGTATCTTGCAGAAAACCCATTGGGGCATTCTTCAAGCATCTTCCCTTTCTAAAACTCAGGCGGACAAAAAGCAAATACCCCCCCCCCCCCCCCGTATTCTATAATAAGGTGTGGTTGACTGCCAAGCATGTCCACCTCATGATCCCCAGCCTCAAGCTCGGTCCTCGCTATCTGGGTCCTTTCTCAGCTCCTCTTCACATCAATCCTGTGTGCTACCTGCCTCCATCTATGAGGATCCCAAACTCCTTTCATGTCTCTCTCCTGAAGCCCTTGGTTTTCAATCTTTTTTCCAGAAGACCATATCATCCTTATTATGATGATGGTTCATGAAATCTTGGCAGAGAAGCGTCTCAGAGGAAGGCATTTCTTTCTCATAGACTGGAAGGGGTTCGGGCCGGAAGAGAGGTCGTGGGAGCCAGTGGAGAACATTGATGTCCAAGACCTCATCCGCAGATTCCACCAACAGCAGACGAAGAAGAAGAGGGTGTTCATGGGGGGGTGTGTCACAAAGCGCACCACGGTCTCCGCTCTAGACCGTGGTCGCAATTATGCCCCTGTACTCCGGTGTCTTTACTCACCTCTCAGCACTCCTGCTCCGCTTACTGTCATTGTCCCACAAACCTTGTGGATTTCCTTACATAACTTTGTCGATAGAATACCAAGAATGGTGTTATCAAGAAAAAACATCAAACAAAAGGGGGTCCTATAGATGTTAACAACTCTTCAATGAAAGGGGCCTGGACAGGATGTCAGGAATCGTTCTAATGAACAGGGGGGCACAGTCAAGCAGATTGCCGCAGGATACAAAACTGGTCCTCCAACTGATCTGTCTAAATGCACAACCTGTAACAATAGATAAGCAATATCAGCAGATAACGATTACCTCTAGTGGACAAAAGAGTTCAAAAAAAAAAAAAAAACTGAGCAATAAAAACCTTGCCTGGTGAGATGAATCCAGATTTTGGCTGCATCATGCTTATGGGAGGGTCAGAATTTGGCGCAAGCAGCATAAATCAATAAAACTTTCTTTTCAGCTGTGCAGTTTAGGTTGGTAGAGATGGCATAGTGGTATGGGGAATGTTTTCTGGTGGGACCTTGGTTTCTCTGATAACTTTGGATTTACATTTGGAAAGTAGCTCCTGTCTACTAAGTTAATTCCTTCACAACAGCTGTTGTGCAGAAGAATTATTTTAGGAGCTTCGCCCCAGTGCACCTATACTTCTCTACAGAACTGCAGTCACATTGTAATTTCTCTGGTGATAACAGAATACATCACTGGAACCCTTATGAGTTCATTTTAGATTTGTATACTTATTGCTGCAAAGAATGTAATGGATGTAATGCTTACCTCCCTACTAAAAAAAAGTCAAAGCAGTTCATTGAGGAGAAGCATGTAATTTCAAGTAAAGCAAATCATTTTCTTAAAGTCAGAGCTTCTTAACTCTTTAATGAGATTAATGATTTAATTGTAATGTATGTTTAACATATACACTGGAAATACTCCTGATGTATACTTCCAACGTATCTGTATGCCGCCACGCACCCAACAGAGTCACCAAGAGTGTCCATTTATAAACAAATGAGAAGGTAAAGATATGGGTAGATGAAGGAAGATGTCTGCGCATCAGGATAGGAAACACAAAACAACATGTTCTTAGTTTCATAGTTTCATAGTTTGTAAGGCCGAAAAAAGACGAGACGTCCATCCAGTTCTGATATAGAAAATGCAAAGAAATACAAGTGTAAAATAAATGGGCAGAAACCAATTTGTGACAGAGTATGCTCAATGAAATGGAATATACCAATATGAAAATCCAGATGAAAACCAGCACTAAACAATAAAAAATAATAAAAGGACTGGGTGGACTGCAATATCCAGAAAGATAGCAAGGTTAGGGTTGTTTAGTTTAGAGAAAAGATGGCTTCGGGGGGACATAATAAATATGTTTAAATACATCAAAGGTCAATTTTAGAGATCTCTCCCAAGATTTATTTATACCCAGGACTGTACTAAACAAGGGGGCATCCTCTACTCTTCAGGAACAAAAGTTTCTACTTAACAAGAAAGGGATTCTTTACTGTTAGAGCAGTGGGGACGTGGAACTCTCTGCCAGAGGAACTTGTCATGGTGATGTCACTAACAGAGTTCAAGAAGGGCTTGGATGCATTTCTATATGTAATAATATGGCAAGTTATAGTGACCAGGATTCTGGGGAAGGATCTGGATACATTTCTAGATGTAATAATATAACAAGTTTTTTATGACCGGGATTCTGGGAGAAGGGTCTGGATACATTTCTAGATGTAATAATATAACAAGTTATAGTGACCAGGATTCTGGAGAAAGGTCTGGATACATTTCTAGATGTAATAATATAACAAGTTATAGTGACCAGGATTCTGGAGAAAGGTCTGGATACATTTCTAGATGTAATAATAGAACAATTTTATAGTGACTAGGATTCTGAAGAAGGTCTGGAGACATTTCTAGATGTAATAATAGAACAAGTTATAGTGACCCAGGATTCTGGAGAAGGGTCTGGATACATTTAGATTTTAATAATATAACAAGTTATAGTGACCGGGATTCGGGAAAGAGGGGTCGTTGATCCAGGATTTATTCTGATTGCCAAAATTGGGAGTCAGGAAGGAATTTTTTCCCTAAAATCAGGACAATTGGCTCCTACCATCATGGGGTTTTTCCCTTTCCTCTGGATCAACACTTTAACACTTTAGCAACACTTTAGCAAATGGGCTGAACTGGATGGACGTATGTCTTTTTTCAGCCTGACAAACTATGTAACTATGTAAAAAACATAGTTGTGGTGAGTTAAAGGGAGCCAATCATGGAGAGTGGGGGATTGGATGAAAGTAGTTAATCTCCAATCTTCATTAGCTAAAGAGATGATGCTAGAACTTCTGTCTTGTGCCGTTCTGCCTTTTTAATGAAACATAAAGATAATGCCTGAAACAACAGCTATATGTTCATACTCATTTATGATATGGGGTTGGCTAAAAGATGAAGGGGATGGCAATCATTACCTCAACAGTCAGTACACAGGTGTACAAAATATTTTTGGACATTTTTCTTACTCGTAGGAAATAGGTTTGGTAAAAAATTAGATAATTTTTCAGGATAAAACATCTTGCCAGAAACCAAAAATTTGGGTCCACATCCTCTAAGGCACAACAGGGTTTTCTGAAGATTTTCATTATGTGTGGTGGATTTTGTCCTGGATTTGCAAGAGGATCATCTTTAGTTCATAATCTATGTTTTATCAACTGTCTTTGTAAAATCTGTGTTTCTAAATAGCTACATGGTTTGTAAGGCCAAAAAAAGGCAGACGTCCATCCAGTTCAGCCTGTTGTGCTATAGTGTTGATCCAGAGGAAGGAAACCCCCCCATGAGGTAGAAACCAATTGTCCCCATTTTAGGGAAAAAATTCCTTCCTGACTCCAATCTGGCATCAGAATAAATCCTTGGTTCAGTTACCCTTCTCCAGAATCCCGGTCACTATAACGTCTTAGATTATTACATCTAGAAATCTCTCCAGAGTCTTCTCCAGAATCCCGATCACTATAACTTGTTATATTATTACATCTAGAAATGTCTCCAGACCCTTCCCCAGAATCCTGGTCACTATAACTTGTTATATTATTACATCTAGAAATGTTTACAGACCCTTCTCCAGAATCCCAGTCACTATAACTTGTTATCTTATTACATCTACACATGTATCCAGACCCTTCTCCAGAATCCCGTTTACTATAATTTGTTATATTATTAGATCTAGAATTGTATCCAGAACCTTCTCCAGAATCCTTTTCACTATAACTTGTTCTATTATTACATCTAGAAATGTATCCACACCCTTCTCCAGAATCCCGGTCACTATAACTTGTTATATTACTTCTAGAATTGTATCCTGACCCTCATCCTGTATCCTGGTTACTTTAACTTGTTATATTATTAGATCTAGAAATGTATCCAGACCCTTCTCCAGAATCCTGGTCACTATAACTTGTTCTATTATTACATCTAGAAATGTATCCAGACCCTTCTCCAGAATCCTGGTCACTATTACTTGTTCTATTATTACATCTAGAAATGTCTCCAGACCCTTCTCCAGAATCCTGGTCACTATAACTTGTTCTATTATTACATCTAGAGATGTATCCAGACCCTTCTCCAGAATCCTGGCCAACTATAACTTGTTATGTTATTACGCTATATTATTATTATTATTATTATTATATTATTAAGCCATTATTAAGATTTTCAAATTTATGTCAGGAAAAATCACATGGATTTCGGTTGTCGACTATAATATAATATTTTTTAATAGATACTAGAACCAAAGGAGGAAATGTTAAAATGTTTATATTGAATATTGAAATGTTTTCAAGGAGCGGGAAGGAATATTCTGTGGAAACTCTCTAAAATACAAAGAGAAACAAGCAATGCAGAAGTAGTTCATGAGACGGTTATCATCTTCGACCTGTCCATAAATATTCTGCACACTTGCATGGTTATAGAGTGTTTGTTTGTGGCAGGGGTGGGGAATGTCCAGCCAGTCTGCCTTATTTGGCCAGTGAAACCATTTGTCCTGGCCCTGTGCTAATGTTTGTGAGTCAGCAAACAAGTGGCAGGAGCTTTGGAGACCAGCACATGTGCAATAGCACATCTTGCTCAAGCATTGTTTGGTAACACGGGGACATCGAGCGCATCAGTAACAGCTCCAGTCCATACCTTTTATGTCCTGATATGCCACCACTTGTTGAAAAGAGAAAGAACATAGACATCATAGCATGGGGGGGAAACAGAGACGGGAACATTGCATCTAATCCTGGGGTCATCCAGGACTTCAGGGCCAACTCTAGTTCATGCCGTTTCTACCCCAATATGTTACTGCATGTCAGAAACGGCATGGGCATCACAACACAGGAGAAGACTGGGACTCGGGCACGTGCCACCTAAACTTGATGAAGGAGGGTTGGGGAGGCTCCAAAGACTTCAGTTTCGACTCTCATCTATACCTTCAATGCGCTGAAATGGGGAAACATCTGGGATGAGACCTACTGTTGATGTTATCGTCCGTCCATTCAGCAAATTGCATCTGTGCGTGCAAGAAGCCGCTCCAGCTATCACAATATGGTTTTTTCAGGCTTACTTTTAAGTTGATAATTTTGCATGTCCTGCAAATGATATTATACATCTCCAAATGTCCCTTGTCAGAAAAAAGGTTCTCTACCCTAATATATGAAGTGGGTGAAATTAGTCACTGCCAGGCACCACCGTTAGGCTAGGTCTACATAGCACAGGAATAACGTCGGATTTCCGGCGGATTCAGCATTTCGAACCTGTTGAAAATCCGACGGCGCCCTGTTCTGCATAGACAGCAATAAAAATGTGGCTTTTAGTCTACATAGCACAGAATTTTTACCGTCACATTTAAAATCAGGCAGAATATGAAACATGTTGTATATTACGCAGGATTCTTCCCAAATTTGCCATGGCCCAGTATATTTAATGCATGGAGCCGACAGCAAATCCAAACACTGACTGCGGCTTTTGCGCAAATCTGTGTAAAAAAACGCGGTCTTGTCCTGCAAATGTCAAAATGACGTCAGAATTTGGACAGCATTTTGACATTTGAAATGCCATGTATGAAATGTAGCATTCGCACGCAAAATTTCATGCGTCTAACAACGGCATAGAATGCGCTTGATGTATGAATCCGCTCTACAGCGGGTCATAAATCAGGCGCATTCCAGTGCTCGGGCGACAGTTCTCGCTCAGGTAAACCACTTTGAAACTGCTCTACCTGGTCCATCTGTAATGCGCCTTGAAATACCGTAGCAAAGCTATAAATCTATAGCTTCGTACGGTTCTAGTGCACCCCGCCTCCTGCACGCCCCCCCCGAACCAAGGCGCATTACAAAGTGCCGCTTGCGATTTGTAATGTGCCCAGGATTGGCGTATGGGAGATTTAAAAATGTAGCTAACAGGGCTGCGTCCGATATTGGGCTTAAAAGACGGCAGATATCAGGCGCAGCCCCGTTCATACATGTCGCCCTTGCTGTATAGATCTAGCCTTAGTGGCTTCTCTTCTATGGGATCCAGATAGGAGGCACAAAGAAATCCAATTACTCGATCCATCCTACACCCAGCATCTGTGGTTGGGAGAGAACTTGGGAGACCCCATACACCGAGCTCAACTGGATCTGCTCATTTAAATAGATTGCTGCCAATTTCACTCTACATGCTAGCTTAACAAATTCCGCTAAAAAGTGCTTCTTTATTCTTTAGTCTTAATGTAGAGTAGAAACAAACAAATGTTTATGAAAATATAGACCTTATCTTTTTCTGTTTCATGTTGTGATGAATTATGTTTTGCATTGTAAAACTTGAAATTTTATCATAAAATTGTCACGTTTGCATTCACTGATGTACTCAACATGCTACCAGGGAACGATTTTTGCATGATTTCGTTTTATGCCAAGAACATTTTTTGTGTCACAAAATGGAGACAAACTAAAAGTAGTAAATTAACTGCTTGTCATAAATAGTAAAAACGGCCATTGCATCATAACTGGGATAGTTCTGTGGTTACGTAATTGCTATATCAGAACGACCAGAGAACAACCTGCTTCAAAGTCTGTCTCTGCCATCACTGATGATAGCTCTTCATCAGGCTATAGATTAGTGAATACAGTGGTGCTTGAAAGTTTGTGAACCCTTTAGAATTTTCCTCTTTTTTTGCATTACAGAATGCATCACTACACTCACCGGCCACTTTATTAGGTACACCTGTCCAACTGCTCGTTAACACTTAATTTCTAATCAGCCAATCACATGGCGGGCCAACCAGTGCATTTAGGCAGTAGACATGGTCAAACAATCTCCTGCAGTTCAAACCGAGCATCATTTATGGGAAGAAAGGTGATTTGAGTGCCTTTTGAACGTGGCATGGTTGTTGGTGCCAGAAGGGCTGGTCTGAGTATTTCAGAAACTGCTGATCTCCTGGGATTTTCACGCACAACCATCTCTAAGGGTTTACAGAGAATGGTCCGAAAAAGAAAAAAACATCCAGTGAGCGGCAGTCCTGTGGCGGAAATGCCTTGTTGATGCCAGAGGTCAAAGGAAATGGGCAGACTGGTTCGAGCTGATAGAAAGGCAACAGTGACTCAAATAGCCACCCGTTACAACCAAGGTAGGCAGAAGAGCATCTCTGAACGCACAGTACGGCGAACTTTGAGGCAGATGGGCTACAGCACACAGAAGACCACACCGGGTGCCACTCCTTTCAGCTAAGAACAGGAAAACTGAGGCTCCAATTTGCCCAAGCTCATCGAAATTGGACAGTAGAAGATTGGAAAAAACGTTTCCTGGTCTGATGAGTCTCGAATTTCTGCTGCGACATTCGGATGGTAGGGTCAGAATTTGGGATCAACAACATAAAGCAATGGATCCATCCTGCTTGTATCAACGGTTCAGGCTGTGGTTTGGGGGTGTCATGGTGGGGGAATATTTTCTTGGCACTCTTGGGCCCCTGGTACCAATTGAGCATCGTTGCAACACCTTGTGGAATCTATGCCACGAAGAATTGAGGCAGTTCTGAAGGCAAAAGGGGGGTCCAACCCGTTACTAGCATGGTGTACCTAATAAAGTGGCCGGTGAGTGTATATCAGACTCTCGCGCAAGTCCTAAAAGCAGATCAGAGAAATCCGACATCCACGGCACCGATTTCGTATTTTTGGTATTGTGGGGACCTCTAAAGTGGTATCCCTTTCCACAGAGCTACTTACTTACCTACCCTGTTTCCTCGAAAATAAGACAGTGTCTTATAGTAATTTTTGCTCCTAGACGAGCTAACACTTATTTTTAGGGGATTTCTTATTTTCCATGAACAAGAATTCACATTTATTGTTGAACAAAAAATCAACATGTATTAATATACTGTAGAGATTTCATCACAAACATCAGCATAAGCAGCCAAACTCTGAATTGCATAAAAAAAGTGCTACGTCTTATTTTCGGGGAAACAGGGTAGGTGTGCGATCATCTCTATTCTATACTAAAAGCAGATAGGGACACTAATAAAGGAAAAAAAAACACCCCTATAAATTAGTCACCAAGGGCGACATGTGTCAACTCGCCAACGACAGGTTTTTGGTCTACTTTGCGCCAAAACCACTTTTGACGCCATATTCTTGTTGTAAATGAACTGTCGTACACCAAAACTAGGCGCATTATATGCCGGGTATGACACTTTGTAATGCGCCTAAATATGGTGCGCTGTGCGCCCCCGTCGGGCAATGCGCCTCGATAGGCGCATTACATATACTTCCACTGATATGCTATGCGCTGCGAGTTGCGCAATGCGCCTATTTTGACGCGATTCGCCTTTTTAGGCGCATTAAGTTTTGGTATGCAAGGTATACCTGACGCCAGTTTTTGGAAAGGATCGGACTTTCTGGCGCACTTTACACTGATTCAATGCCCTAAAACTGGTGTGGAAACACCACTTTTCTGACATGTCGCCCCAAGTCTTATATTTTTTAGTATTTCAAAGAAACCCTATCCTGCTTACAAAGCAGAACATGGAAGACTTCAAAGATAGACTATAAACAGCGCTACAGACAATGGATTTATAAAAAGGACGAGACACTAGGCAGCTAGCCACATAAATATGTCTTTTTATTGTCCTATTTAAAAACAGAAATGCAAAACGCGTTTCACGAGGTATCTCCCTCGCTTCCTCTTATATTTTTCACTCATTTGTTTCACTTGCAGAATTTTGTTTTGAAAACTGTGTATTTTCTAGGTCAAATTTATGCAGAAATATAGGAAATGTTAAAAGGGTTCACAAACTTTCAAGCACCACTATACATAGATGTTAAAAAGACATGTCCTATTATTTCCATTATTTTTATGCACACAGAATGGCCACTTGGTTACAGACACCCATCTAGTAGTGCACTGGACCTTCTTCCGTATTTGAGCTGCAGCAATACAATACAGCATAGATTCCAACAGGTGTTGAAATCACTCTGCGGGAATATTGGCCTATGCAGACAGGATAGCTTCTCGAAGTTGTGGAAAATTTCATGGAGGTACTGACATGCTTCAAACAGCCTGTCCTACCTCGTCCCACAGATGCAGCACACTTTGGATGCATTTTACGCAGCGCTTTTGGATCCAAGTTTTTTAGATCCAAAAAATGTATTTAAAACGCCGTGTGAACATACCCTTAAGGTTATCAGGTGTGTGGGGAAAAAAGTTGACATAGTGAATCCTAAAAGTAAAGGACTGACACACCCAACCTTCCTGTTTTTTTCTTGTGTAAGAATTTAGTGAGGTTGGCGAGAGGGCTGGGAATATCAATAAGGAGGTGAGGGAACGGAATAGGTGTGGATTTTGTTTTAGGTGTCCTGGTGGCTAGTTGGGGGTCTTTGGAGTAGGTGGTACTTTGGAGTAGGAATGGAATTGTAGCTACGGCTTTGCAATGTATAGGGTTCAATTGAGTTGATCTGAGAAAGGTGGGAGGGAGGGGCTCTTACAGGAGAGAGTCCAAGGAAGCCAGTGGAAAAAAAATAGCCGTTTGAGGTGGCTTATAGGGGGTAAAAGATCATTAATTTATTTGTTAAAGGCATTAGGGGCCACATGTATGAAATTTGGCATTTAAACGAAAAATTTCATACGCATTTAAATAGCCTAGAATGCGCCTGATTTATGAGCCCTCTCTACTGCCGGTTATAAATCAGGCACATTCTAGCGCTAGGATGACATTTCCGGCTCAGGTAAACCACTTTGAAAGTGCTCTACCTGTTCCAGCAGTAATGCGCCAGAAATGCCTAGGAAGCTATTAAATTTTACTTTGTAGGTTCAAGTGCGCCCCCTTTCCCGCACGCCCCCCGAAATCAGGCGCAGTACAAAGTGCCGCGGGCGCTCTGTAATGCGCCTGATAATGGCGTTCTAGAGGCATTTTAGTGAAGGAGCATCAGGCGCAGCCCCGTTTATAGCGACCTCCACCTTTTGCTATAGGTAGGGCAGAGAAACACAGGCCCTGGTGCCAGAGCAGGACCATTGGCTCCTCTATCACATTAGAAGCCATCAGCATTACAATTGGCACATGCCTGGTGGGGGCTCTGTAGTAAATACTGCTTTAGGACCAAGAGCCTTATGTTATACCTGTGAATCCTTTCCTGTGGAAAAGGCAAAAGCCTAGAGGAGCAGATCCTGGAGAGATTTGGAGCTGCCAGGAGACAGGAATGGAAGTACCATTACTTCTTCTATTTTTCACCACCCTGGCCCAAATTCACTATAATTTTATCAAACTGGACAACCCCTGTGAAAACTTGTAGCATCATATAGTTATACATGCAATTTTACAAAGCATTCTTCATGCAAACATGTTAGTGCGCTGTTCATTATTTGCCGCCCACATAAAAACTGCATTAGAAAGCATGACAGAAAAGAATACATAATCCATCCCAAATCAAGAAGGTTTCCAATAGATATAGACTTGGACTCATTTCTTTCTTCTGCGGATATTTGCTTTTGAAATATGTGTCAACAATCCGAACTTCTTATTAGGTTGAAACTTTTTGGAGGAAGTATGACACAGAGGGAAGGAAATACAGAATTTCTGGGGAAGCTTATGTGCTGAAGGATGTGCAGAAGTCCTATAGTGACTATACGTTTTTCTCTACTTCTATATCTACAACATAAATCTGTGAGCAGGGCCAGCATTATGGATGTGGGATACATGTCGCCTTGCCTGATACTACTGACCCTCATAGCCTGTGGACCACCTATAGGAAGGCGTCTAAACAGAATATAGCTTTATTCCCAAGTTTATTAACACGCTATTTGACACTGGATGAATGTATTATTTTGTTACTATATAGTATACCACAGGTTCGGACTGGCCCACAGGAGAGCAAGGGAAACCCCTGGTACGCTGGTAGGCCCCTGGGCATGTTTTTCAGGGAGAAAGGTAGAGAAATAGAGGAGTTCAAGAGTGATGTACATAATCTAGGGGGCCCCCCAAAAATCATTCCACAAAGGGGGCCCGACCAACTCCACTGGCGGGATCCAACAGTCAACTCCACTAGTGGACACCAGGCACCGCAGTCCAACACTGGTATACCATAAGAGGGGATGAGTGGTCATAGAAGGTAGTGCTCACAGAATCAAAAAATCTCAGGTTGTCCAGTGTGGGTGATTGCAGATGGGATGAATTTGTTGCAGGTTAACTCACTGAACCAAATTTAAAGAGAACCTGTCACATAGTTTTTGCCCCCCCTTGCTGAGGCAGCACAAACAGGGGGAGCCTGCGTTCCAGGGTGTGTCCCTTTTTTGTAAATGTGGGGTTTTTCGGTATTTAATGCCAAAACTGCAGTTTTCGTCGAAAGTCATTCAAAGAGTCCGTTATTTTCAAACCCCGCCCACTTGAGGCTAGCCCCGCCCACCTCAACTGATAAACCTATTACTTTGAATAGGTAGAAACAAGTGAATAACTGTCAGTGGGCAGGGCTTGCTTTGGTGGGCGGGGCTTGCTTTGGAGGGCGGGGCTAACACCTGCTCATGAAAAAGATTTGAGCATTAAATGCTCTAAAACTACAGCATCTTACAGAATAAGGGGAAACAGCAGGTCTGACACTCGCTTGTGCTGCCCTCAGCAAGGGGGGCATAATCTATGTGACAGGTTCCCTTTAAATCGAAATTTAGTTCAATCAAATCTAATAAAAACACTTCTATGCAAAGTAATTAAAGGGGTTTTGCCATGATCTAATGTTGACGTGGGATCCTCCAAAATGGGTATTTAATCACTTTTCTAAATATATGTCATTAAAAAAACTGAAGCCTCTGAGAGCTACAGCCTGACTAAGATGCCCTTAGTTTCCGGACAGTTTACATTAGATATGACTAGGAGCTGATCTGGCCGTGCTTGCGTTGTTTGCACTTCTTATCTGATGGCAGGGAACATGAACGAGCTTTGAAGGGACTGGGGAGAAAGATCCTGTGTCTTTTGTATAGCGAATCCACTGGTTGTAATGTAATTATCAAAGTAAACATGCAGACGCTCCCTGCCTCTCTGCTCAGCCCCCATCCCTCTCCCCCTGCAGCCGTTCATGAAGGAATGAAAGAAGGCTGCCTGCTGAGCTTATTTTCTCTCCTGAGCAAAGAAGAGGGAGAAATAAAAGGCATATAGCTTGTGCACAATACCGTTCTCCTCTATGGATTAGCAAAACAATGTTTGCTCAACTACAGTGACTGAGTATCAGGAACGTGCATGGGAGGTGCAGTGATGACATCACAGAGGAGGTACTTGTTTTTTTAAACACAGAAACACCACGCCCCTTTTTTCAAGCCTCAAGAAGGGAGTATCAGACTGTTAGGTAAGGAACTCACTTCTTGGCAAAACCCCTTTAACCACAAATATATCAAAGGGCACATAAGTAATGAATACAACAATTGTACCACATGGTACCACAGTGATATTTTTTTTACATCACTTCTCACTATGCTGGTTTAGAGAGCCACAGGCAGCTTCAGGCTCCCACTTCCTGGTCAGGCTGTGAGTGGTTCTACAGCAGTTATTTACATATCAGCTCTGCTATTCCTAGTTGAGCCTGTTAGAGGGAGATGAGTGCTGGAAGTTTATAAAGAGCTCTAAAGGAATAAAGCTTGTCAGTAAGTAATGTAAATGGGTTCCTGCTGGGTGAAACTTTCATGCTACAGTGATATTTTATCCTGACAGTAGGCCGTGTGCAGTTGTGTTCAAAATAATAGCAGTGTGTTCAAAAACATGAGCGAAACACAAAACCTTTATAATAGCTTTTATTTCCATGTATTGGGAACATCGCACCGTGTTTTATAAATCAAAACTTGATGAGAAATGTTTATAATTGTAACGACTTTACAGAAAAATTAACATTGGGCTCTTCCATAATATAGCAGTGTCTGCATTTGCCTTTACAAACTCAAGATATGTTCTCTTTTTTAGGATTTAGCATTCATGTTGTATAACCACAGTTTTTAGAACTGCTTCATATCTATGTTGCATAAAGTCAACCAACTTATGGCACCTGTCACCTGTTATTCCAGCCCATGATGCTTTGACAATTTATTTGCATTTGATGGCTTTGCCTCAGAAATAGCATTTTTGATGTCGCCCCACATGTGTTCTATTGGATTTGGGTCCGGGGATTGGGCCGGCCACTCCATAACCTCAATTTTGTTGGACTGGAACCAAGATTTTGCTCGTTTACTGGTGTGTTTAGGGTCGTTGTCTCGTTGAAACACCCATTTCCAGGACATTTCCTCCCCAGCATAAGGCAACATGAGCTCTTCAAGCATTTTGATATATGCAAACTGGTCCATGATCCCTGGTATGTGGGAAATAGGCCCGGCACTATAGTAAGAGAAACATGCCCGTATCACGATGCTTGCACCACCATGCTTCACTGGCTTCAGAGTGCACTGTGGCTTGAATTAAGAATTTGGGGTTCGCCTGAAAAACTGTCTGTGGACAACAGTGGCTGATGCATAGCGCTCTCCCTGACATTTCCAACACCATTGGCGGCCATCATTTCTGCTCAGAGTGAATGGACTTTCATAATTGAACAGCATTGGGGAGCACTGGTCCCTCGTGCAGTGTAGATGCTCCCTGGCCCATCAAGACGATGATGCCTGTGTCTGGTGGTGTTGTCATACTGTTGTTCCTTATGTGCTCCTCCCCAGTAGAGCAATTATGGGCACGGCTTCAACAGCAACTCATGTGGGTAGCAGACTACAGTTCCCATCATACATCACTAATGTCTGTTCCAGGCTAACCAATAAAAAAGGCAGCATGTCCTGAACTCCCCCTCCAAAGGTTTATTGCAAAGAGGAGAAGTTACATGCTCCAAGAATGAGGTGCAACCTTTCACATCATTCTTTCTCAAGCATCTTTTCAAGAATGTTCTCCTCCCCAGCATTCCCCTGACTGGTGAAGAGCGAGTCTCCACCCTCTTGTGCATCTCATATTGTGTTCCCCCCACTGCTGGACAATAACGAAGAGTAAGGCTATGTTCAGACGTTGTAATTGCGGGGATGTATTTCGCCCCACAATTACGGCGTGTGCTTGGAAGCAGGGCCGGGGGGAGGGGGGGGGGCGGCAGCTCGCCGACCCCATAGACATTCATTATTCATGGCGTGTATTCGCCGTTAGTAATTGACATGTCACCTCTCTTCCCCACTCTGCGGATTCCCCAAGCGGGGAGAACTGTGGATTACCGTAATGACTGGGACGTATCTCTCCCCGTGTTTAGCGCAGTACGGCGCGAATTACGGGGCGAGATATGTCCCAATAATTGCCGTGTGAACATAGCCTAAGGGCGCGTCCCCATGGCACAGGACAAATACCGGTCGGTTTATACGACTGGTATCTGCCCGGTTTTTGTGCCGTGCACACAGCTGCAGGGGGGCGGCTTTTCACCGCGATTAGTGGAGAAAAACCCTCCCCCTTCACATTCACTTGTTCATATTCTGTTCGAAAACTGTTTTTCAAACCGCCGGGCGGAAAACCCGTGCAGTGGGGATTGCTGCACAGGTTTTCCATAGCGGCCCGTGTAAAAGTTTGCGGCCGGCACCGGTCTCCGCAAACCGGTTCTGTGGGGACATGGCCTAAGGGTTGGATCCGAAAATCGCATCCCAAAACACTGCGTCGATCGGATCCTAAGGCTGCTTTCACACAGCACAGTTTTGGTGCAGTTTTAACTGCGCTCCAGTTACACTGCCTTTATTACCAGCAAGCTGCGATCACTTCTTTAAACTGTGTGGAAAGTGAGGAATCAATCAGTGTGTTTGTATCCACAAGACTTCAAACACAGTAACTGATTACTTACTTGAAACACCTTTCTGAACAATTTAAACAACTGAAAGAAGCTTGCTGGTAATAAAGGCAGTTTAATTGGAGCGCAGTTAAAATTGCACCAAAACTGCTCTGTGTGAAAACAGCCTAAACGGATCAAACATGTATCCAACATGCAGCTGCATATTTGGCATATTTGTGTGTTGGATGCAGCAGGATCGCGTCTTTCGGACCAAGAATTGACATTCTTGGAACGGATCTGAAAGACGCAGTGAGACACACATCAGTGATCACTCGTGTGAACGCCGATGCGTGGTTCGCATTAAAAGCAATGTAAAATCACACTGCTATTTATTTGCTACGTGTTTGGGTCCGTTTAGGGTCCGACAGACAGATCCAAACACGCAGCTAAAAGTGTACGTTACATGGAGTAAAACACGCCGCGTGAACATACTTTAAAGCAATAAGACGCGTTCAGGAATACAAATGATCTAATAATTGTTCTGCAATGTACAGAAAACACTGCAATAACAAAGATGCCAGGACAGAGTTTTATTAGTATAAAATTCTACTTTCAGTCCAATTTTATCTCTTAATTTTAACGTTCTTCTATTTTTTTTTAGCAAATATGTTTCTTTTACACCGTTCTTAATTCTACTCTTGAGAATTCGCTAAATGTCAGCAGCTGCCATTTTGTACTTTCGCAGGAATTTCTCTTAATCCCCTTTTATGCAATAAAAAAAACAATTATTTTTCTAACGAGGTCTCTCGATTCCTCCCACACATTTCTCTGCCTGTTACTCATGTTCTTCAGCGTTCTGAGGCTCTGTTAGTGTCTTTTTATGGCATGTATATCAGACAAAAATCTGAAAATTTAGACACTCTGAAATTTTTTTCTGGCCATTTGGCTGTACTCTCAGGTTGTATCACCTCCACGAGCCATAATGAAACTTAAAGGGGTTGTCTCACTACATTGATTCACCTTACCTCTGTCTAGTTTTCTCGGTTTAATTATTAAATTCAGGGGTGTGTTTACTGGCTTCTACTAGTTTATACTGTCCTGCAGTGACAAGCTGCTGAGGACACCAGTTCTGTAGCTACAGCAACCAGTGCTGGCAGCCTATCAGGAGATATCAAACAGATCTGTAGCTATAGCGACCAGTAATGGCAGCCTATCAGGAGATATCAAACAGGTCTGTAGCTATAGTGACCTGAGGAGCTAATGCAACCCATACAAGAGGAGATATCTAGGAATAGATAGGACACTGTTAATGGACACATATTGCAAAGTGACTTGTTTCTGCAAGATCTTTAACATAAAAAGCAGCAGTCCCTGTAGTGGGACAGCCCCTTTAAATGGGTATTCCTATCCGAGACACATGTGGCATATTAACAATTTATCCCACAAATGTCTGACAGGTGAGAAGTTCGTACCTATTAAAAGAATAAGCCTTATTTATCAGGACGGTCTAAGGGTACGTTCACACGGTTTCTTTGGACGCTGATTTTTTAGCACCCAAAACAGCATCAAAACCTCGCTTGAATCACGCTTCTTCAGAAGGGGTTTTACACGTTTCTCGTGCGTTTTTGATGCGTTCTTGGACAAGTTTTTGATCACTTTTCAACACTGTTTTCACCCATACAAATTAAAAATGCATCGAGAAACACATCTAAAAATGCAAGGGTTTGTAGCTTTCCATTGCACTTTTTATTGGTACCAGTTTGGATTACATGCGACTTTTCTGATTAAATTTATTCCAATTTTTATATAACTTGAAATGACAAAAAATGACAAAAACCCACAATTTTAGCGTTTGGAATTTTTTTTCTTCTAGTGTTCAGCGTACGGGAGAAATGATGTTATGTTTTAATAAATCAAACTTTGTCGGATGCAGTGATACCAAATTTGTGGAACTATTTTATCTATTTATTTGTAAAATGGCAAAATGGGAGTAATTTGAGCTTTTAATTTTTTCTTTTTTTTTTACACCACTAGGGGGCGCGATCATTTATACATCCTGCCTGGGGCCAGAAGTAGCAAAACATGGTGGTGATTGAAGCCTTCACAAGGCTTCCAGCTGCCATGTCAAACAATCTGGGCCCAGCAGTTTCGCTGCGGGTGCAACGATCCAAGTGAAGAACTGCACTGTTTCTCACTGATTTAGATGCCATCTTTGCCGTGGCGTCTAAGGGGTTATACAGCACGAGATGGCACCAGTGCCCTCCCGCGCTGTAACCGCTGCATGTTAGCTGCCATTAGCAGCAAACACCCGGTGGCTATGTAGCGGGATCCCGCTGTGATCCCGCTGCAAAACCACTTGCCCACATCAGGACATACTAATACGTCCAATGTGAGAAAGGGGTTAAGCCACATCTAAAGCCTCTTACCCATCCAGCCAGTTCCCAGTTTTGCACTGAAGAAGAGCAAACACTCTGAAATAGCTGTCTGCAGATGGGCATCTGGATTGGCTTTAACTTCTAGTCACATAACAAGGCTCAGCGAGTCTGATGTGTCTTAAATAATGTTCTATCCTGTAAATGGTGCAGAGTCCTAGCACTTTTTCATTTTGGCTTTTTTTCAATATATTACAATTGTAAGTCTCCACATACTTTCTGGGTGCTTTTCTTTAAGAGATACTTGTACAGCCTTTCTCCCTTCTGTGCACTGATAAAGGGGCAAACACTCCAAAACATATGTCTGCAGATGGGTAACTGGCTTGCATGTAACTCCCAGTCACTTTGCAAGGCTCAGTGAGTCAGATGTAGCCTGAGGAATGCTCTCCTGTAGGTGGCACTGACTGCTAGCTCTTATTCCTTGAACTTGTTTGTATATAACACTGTGTCATGACTGAAAAACAACCCTGTGTCCTGAAATTCACCTGGTAAGAGGGATAAAAACTTATTGCCAAAATACAGGGGGATATTTATTGACTGGAACCAGTCTCTTTTTGCAACATACTTCCAATGACTGTTGTAAGGATTTTTCCATGTAAGACATTTATGGCTTGTCCTGAGGATATCCATAATTGTCTGAGATGGGAACACCCTTCTAACAATCGGTGGTACCTCTGGGGGTACAAAGGTAGGAGTCAGACCTGGAATCTGAGAAGGTCCAAAGACTCTTTTGCTTCACCAGCACAATAAAAGGCACATGTAAGGTGGTAGTAAGGGGGCAGCACGTTTCCAATTTTGCAATGGGTCCCAGAAGCTTAAAGTTATACAACTGTGTTTTCTAGTCTGATTAGTTCTCAATAACTTGCAGCTCTTTTGAGCCTTAAAGGAATTGTCAGCTGGCAGCCTATCATGAGAGATTGAACAGGTCTGTAGCTATAGCAATCAGTGCTGGCAGCCCATCAGGAGAGATTGAACAGGTCTGTAGCTATAGCAACCAGTGCTGGCAGCCTATCATGAGAGATTGAACAGCTTTGTAGCTATAGCAATCAGTGCTGGCAGCCTATCAGGAGAGAGAGAACAGGTCTGTAGATACAGCAACCAGTGCTGGCAGCCTATCAGGAGAGATTGAACAGGTCTGTAGCTATAGCAATCAGTGCTGGCAGCCTATCAGGAGAGAGAGAACAGGTCTGTAGATACAGCAACCAGTGCTGGCAGCCTATCAGGAGAGATTGAACAGGTCTGTAGCTATAGCAAACAGTGCTGGCAGCCTATCAGGAGAGATTGAACAGGTCTGTAGATACAGCAACCAGTGCTGGCAGCCTATCATGAGAGATTGAACAGGTCTGTAGCTATAGCAATCAGTGCTGGCAGCCCATCAGGAGAGATTGAACAGGTCTGTAGCTATAGCAACCAGTGCTGGCAGCCTATCATGAGAGATTGAACAGCTTTGTAGCTATAGCAATCAGTGCTGGCAGCCTATCAGGAGAGATTGAACAGGTCTGTAGCTATAGCAATCAGTGCTGGCAGCCTATCAGGAGAGATTGAACAGGTCTGTAGCTATAGCAATCAGTGGTGGCAGACGATCATGAAAGATTGAACAGCTCTGTAGCTATAGCAACCAGTGGTGGCAGCCTATCAGGAGAGATTGAACAGGTCTGTAGCTATAGCAACCAGTGCTGGCAGCCTATCAGGAGAGATTGAACAGGTCTGTGCTATAGCAACAGTGCTGGCAGCCTATCAGGAGAGATTGAACAGCTCTGTAGCTATAGCAACCAGTGGTGCAGCCTATCAGGAGAGATTGAACAGCTCTGTAGCTATAGCAACCAGTGCTGGCCGCCTATCAGGAGAGATTGAACAGGTCTGTAGCTTTAGCAACCAGTGCTGGCAGCCTATCAGGAGAGATTGAACAGCTCTGTAGCTACAGCAACCAGTACTGGCAGCCTATCAGGAGAGATTGAACAACTCTGTAGCTATAGCAACCAGTGCTGGCAGCCTATCATGAGAGATTGAACAGCTCTGTAGCTATAGCAACCAGTGCTGGCAGCCTATCAGGAGAAATCAAACAGGTAGCTGTAGCTATAGCAACCTGAGGAGCTGATGCAGCCCATACAAGAGGGGACATCTAGGAATAGGTAGGACACTGCTAATGGACACATATTGCAAAGTGACTTGTTTTCTTGATTTTTGGAAACCCCTATACAGGCCTAGGCTCACCTCTTTCTAGGTGCCAGTCCCTTAGCAGTGACATCATGTACATTGCCCATGTGACTGTGAGCCAATCACTGGCGTCACACGTAAGGCACATGACAATTATGTGAGGGATGTCTATCTCTGCTTTACTCCCATTTGGGGATCGCTCATACAATACAGTTAGATATTTCTATGTGTGTTACCCTCTACTCTACTTTATGACATGTAATCAGCATTAATATTAAAGCAAACCCTACACTGTTCTTAGCAGTAAATAGTATAAACTGGTTTATAGCCACCATTATACGTTCCCTCGCTGGAGTAAGACCGAGCTGATGACGAGACACAGCTGGACACCAAGCGACAACGCCGCCGTACGAGACATAAGACCCCTAAAAGTGAGACTTAATGAGCAGCAGCAATACATAACACTGCACCTCTGATCCCCCTGGCAACTATTCTAAAGGCATCTGCCCCCGTCAGTCAATACCCTTCCCCCAGCAGCTCCATGGTAGAGGCTTGCAGCCATCAGGATTAGGAACAATTGCTTAAATCCTCACACATCCAGTCCGAGTGCACGGGGAGCCTAAAAATAAAAAAACCACCATCCTATGATTCGCACGACCCACTCCTATATAACATGCAAAATGTGTTACAGCTCAGTGATGATATATTCTGAGACTAGGAAAGCTGGGTTATAGCTCAGTGATATGTTCTGAGACTAGGAAAGCTGGGTTATAGCTCAGTGATGATATGTTCTGAGACTAGGAAAGCTGGGTTATAGCTCAGTGATGATATGTTCTGAGACTAGGAAAGCTGGGTTATAGCTCAGTGATGATATATTCTGAGACTAGGAAAGCTGGGTTATAGCTCAGTGATTATATGTTCTGAGACTAGGAAAGCTGGGTTATAGCTCAGTGATGATATCTTATGAGGGTAGGAAAGGTGGGTTATAGCTCAGTGATGATATATTCTGAGACTAGGAAAGCTGGGTTATAGCTCAGTGATGATATGTTCTGAGACTAGAAAAGCTGGGTTATAGCTCAGTGATGATATTTCTGAGACTAAAGAAAGCTGGGTTAAAGCTCAGTCATGATATGTTCTGAGACTAGGAAAGCTGGGTTATTGCTCAGTGATGATATGTTCTGAGACTAGGAAAGCTGGGTTATAGCTCAGTGATTATATTTTCTTAGACTAGGAAAGCTGGGTTATAGCTCAATGATTATATGTTCTGAGACTAGGAAAGCTGGGTTATTGCTCAGTGATGATATATTCTGAGACTAGGAAAGCTGGGTTATAGCTCAGTGATTATATATTATGAGACTAGGAAAGCTGGGTTATAGCTCAGTGATGATATGTTTTAGGACTAGGAAAGCTGGGTTATAGCTCAAGTGATTATATATTCTGAGACTAGGAAAGCTGGGTTATAGCTCAGTGATGATATATTCTGAGACTAGGAAAGCTGGGTTATAGCTCAGTGATGATATGTTCTGAGACTAGGAAAGCTGGGTTATAGCTCAGTGATGATATGTTCTGAGACTAGGAAAGCTGGGTTATTGCTAAGTGATGATATGTTCTGAGACTAGCAAAGATGGGTTATTAGCTCAGTGATGATAATGTTCTGAGACTAGGAAAGCTGGGTTATAGCTCAGTGATGATATGTTCTAGACTAGGAAAAGCTGGGTTATGCTCAGTGATGATATGTTCTGAGACTAGGAAAGCTGGGTTATAGCTCATGATTATATATTCTGAGACTAGGAAAGCTGGGTTATAGCTCAGTGATTGATAAATTCTGAGACTAGGGAAGCTGGGTTATAGCTCAGTGATGATATGTTCTGAGACTAGGAAAGCTGGGTTATAGCTCAGTGATGATAATGTTTGAGACTAGGAAAGCTGGGTTATAGCTCAGTGATGATATGTTCTGAGACTAGGAAAGCTGGGTTATAGCTCAGTGATGATATATTCTGAGACTAGGAAAGCTGGGTTATAGCTCAGTGATTATATATTATGAGACTAGGAAAGCTGGGTTATAGCTCAGTGATGATATGTTCTGAGACTAGGAAAGCTGGGTTATAGCTCAGTGATGATATGTTCTGAGATTAAGAATCTGGGTTATAGCTCAGTGATGATATGTTCTGAGACTAGGAAAGCTGGGTTATAGCTCAGTGGATGATATTGTTCTGAGACTAGTAAAGATGGGTTATAGCTCAGTGATGATATGTTCTGAGACTAGGAAAGCTGGTTATAGCTCAGTGATGATATGTTCTGAGACTAGGAAAGCTGGGTTATAGCTCAGTGAATGATTTTTGTTCTGAGACTAGGAAAATGGGTTATAGCTCAGTGATGATATGTTCTGAGACTAGGAAAGATGGGTTATAGCTCATGTGAATGTTTATATGTCTGAGGGCTGGAAAGATGTGGTTATAGCTACATGATGATATGTTCTGAACTAGGAAAGATGGGTTATAGCTCAGGATGTATGTTCTGATATTAAGAATCTGGGTTAAGGCTCATTGATGATATGTTCTAACTAGGAAACTGGGTTTATAGCCAGTGATGATATGTTCTGAGTCTAGGAAAGCTGGGGTTTTAGCTCAGTGATTATATATTCTGAGACTAGGAAAGCTGGGTATAGCTCAGTGATGATTATATTTTGAACTAGAAAAGCCAGGGTTTTATAGCTCAGTGAAAGAATATGTTCTGAGACTAGGAACGCTGGGTTATAGCTCATGATGAACTATATTCTGAGACTTAGAAAGCTTTGGGTTATAGCTCAGTGATTATATATTATGAGACTAGGAAAGCTGGGTTATAGCTCAGTGATGATATGTTCTGACACTAGGTAATCTGGGTTATTGCTCAGTGATAATATTTTCTTAGACTAGGAAAGCTGGGTTATAGCTCAATGATTATATGTTCTGAGACTAGGAAAGCTGGGTTATTGCTCAGTGATTATATATTCTAAGACTAGGGAAGCTGGGTTATTGCTCAGTGATTATATATTCTGAGACTAGGAAAGCTGGGTTAAAGTTCAATGATAATACATTCCAGGACTGCTGCTGAGACTAGAAAAGCTGGGTTATAGCTCAGTGATGATATGTTCTGAGACTAGGAAAGCTGGTTATAGCTAAGTGATGATATGCTCTGAAACTAGAAAAGCTGGATTATAGCTCAGTGATGATATATTCTGAGACTAGGAAAGCTGGGTTACAGCTCAGTGATGATATGTTCTAAGACTAGGAAAGCTGGGTTATAGCTAAGTGATGATATGCTCTGACACTAGAAAAGCTGGATTATAGCTTAGAGATCATATATATTCTAAGACTAGGAAAGATGGGTTATAGCTTAGAGATCATATATATTCTAAGACAAGGAAAGATGGGTTATAACTCAGTGATGATATGCTCTGACACTAGGAAAGCTTGGTTATAGCTCAGTGATGATATGCTCTGACACTAGGAAAGCTGGGTTATAGCTCAATGATCAGTGATTATATGTTCTGAGACTTGGAAAGCTGGGTTATAGCTAAGTGATTATATGTTCTGAGACTAGGAAAGCTGGGTTATAGCTAAGTGATGATATGTTCTGAGACTAGGAAAGCTGGGTTATAGCTAAGTGATGATATGTTCTGAGACTGCTGCTGGGACTTGAAAATGCAATGTGACTGCAACATATGAATATACCTTTAATTATTTTTTTTGTGGTGGTAATAATTCTACATGTTTTCCTATAAATGGTGTCACTATGCAGGTGGTTCAAGGCTAGAATACACACAGTATTGCTAGATTAGTTTTACTACTGTTAAACTTGTGTTATACAAGTGGAGTGTAATGCCACCTAGTGGAGGAAAATGTCATGCACACCACTGAAGCCCATAAAAGTGCATGGTCAAGTAACATTATTATGATTACTTTTAATGTCTGCAGCACATAGCTCATGAAAGAAGTCCCGTGTGGTGAGCTGGCTGGGTGGGTTTGTAAGGTGTTTGATAGGCTGTCTGGACACATCCCTCATTGCTGTCATGGGTAAAAGAGACAATTTATCAGAGTTGCAAAGAAGACTAATTATTGGCTTTTGAGCCATGGGTGGCAGTTGTTTGTGAACTATTCATGTGCTGCTGTGATGAAAGTGTATTATGAGTAGATCACTTATTGTGATTAAGTGATGTGGAAACTATGGAGCAACATGCGAGAGGTGAAGAGGCGCTACACTGAAACAGCTCTCCACCAAAATGAACCAGTTTGTTACCAGACGTGTCTTTAAAACAACAGTTCAGCGACTGTGTACTGCGTATGGGGCTCTGGAGCAGACAGATGGACACTATACCTCTGCTTACCAAGTTTCATGGTTAGAATGTCCAACATTGGTTGGAAGAGCAGGACCAAGACTTCCAAGTACTACCCTGGCCCCTAACTCCCAAGACTTGAACCCAATTGAGCATGTGTGGGAGCCCGGGATGGTTGTGTTGGCTCTATGGACCCTCAGCAGCTGTGGGGCCCCTGGATGGTGTTGGCTCTATGGACCCTCCAGCAGCTGTGGGGCCCCTGGATGGTGGTGTTGGCTCTATGGACCCTCCAGCAGCGGTGGGAGCCCCTGGATGGTGGTGTTGGCTCTATGGCCCCTCCAGCAGCTGTGGAGCCCCTGGATGGTGGTGTTGGCTCTATGGACCCTCCAGCAGCTGTGGGAGCCCCTGGATGGTGGTGTTGGCTCTATGGACCCTCCAGCAGCTGTGGAAGCCCCTGGATGGTGGTGTTGGCTCTATGGACCCTCCAGCAGCTGTGGAAGCCCCTGGATGGTGGTGTTGGCTCTATGGACCCTCCAGCAGCTGTGGGAGCCCCTGGATGGTGGTGGTGGCTATAGGGACCCTCCAGTAGCTGTGGGAGCCCCTGAATGGTGTGTTGGCTCTATGGACCCTCCAGTAACTGTGGGAGCCCCTGGATGGTGGTGTTGGCTCTATGGACCCTCCAGTAGCTGTGGGAGCCCCTGGATGGTGGTGTTGGCTCTATGGACCCTCCAGCAGCTGTGGGAGCCCCTGGATGGTGGAGCTGGCTCTATGGACCCTCCAGCAGCTGTGGGAGCCCATGGATGGTGGTGTTGGCTCTATGGACCCTCCAGCAGCTGTGGGAGCCCATGGATGGTGGTGTTGGCTCTATGGACCCTCCAGCAGCTGTGGGAGCCCATGGATGGTGGTGTTGGCTCTATGGACCCTCCAGCAGCTGTGGGAGCCCATGGATGGTTGTGTTGGCTCTATGGACCCTCCAGCAGCTGTGGGATGCAGTCGGCTCCAGATACCTGGGACAATCTACCAGGACCTTATTGAGTCACTCCTATCCCATCTAGTTGCTGTCCGTGCTGAGCATGGTGGTTACTCTAGATATTAGCTGCTGGTCATAATAATGTGATTCAGCTATCTATATTGTTTTACTAAAATAGGTTTACTTATCACATCAAATATTAAAGTGTCATAATGCTACGGATCCATGAAAAGATAGAGTTGCAGTAAAATTGCAACTCTCCATCGGGCGCAGCTGATCTGACAGGCATAGCTCAATTAGTTTTGTTTCTCTCTCTTCTCCAAATTATCAGAAAATATCTCCCCTCCCAGTTATTTACTGTCTTTACATGCTCTTTCAAAGCTGATCTGATTTTGCCTACACAGCAATGTTAAAATGTTGTCCAAAATCAAACGGCATTTTAACATCGCTGTACTGCACTGTTTTGCACAAAAAAACATGGTCAACATCCCCAGTATGTTGTGCCTCTGGCAATCCAACAGGAATCCAGGGGAATAAAGAACATATTCTATATTCTGCCGAAAGGATGATGGTTTAAGAAACCATCGGTAAAAAATCCATTCTAGGTTCAGTCGGATTTTTGGCGAATCATAAACCTGTGCTGTATAGCCTTACAGCAGACCTTCTGGAGAGCAGACCTGACCTTTGTGGCTTATCAGGCTCACTACATCTTGCTTCTCTAAGTGTAACTGTGTTTCTTTTGATCAACATGTAACCTCCAAATCAGAGTGAATAATAATCAAGTAGCATCTAAGTGCATTACCACTATATTTTTTTTCCTAATTTTAATGTGTAGTAATAGTTATGTCATGAAAACTGTAGGCTATTTGACGGTAGTTGAGAAACGTGGTACTGTTTGCGTCAATATGTTTATAGTTATTAAATGCTTTTTTTGGCATCTGATTTTGTGCCTTCTCTTTTAATACATCCCTATGACAGATTACCTTTAGAGTCCTGAAATTGAGATGATTAGATATTATAGGTGGTTTTTTAACCTGTGCTTGTCAGGCGCGCTGCGCCTGAACTCAGGAGTGCTAGGGGTGCACTTGAAGTAGGGTTAGTGTTTCCATGGGGAATGACAAAATGTGATTTTGGTTCAAGTTTTTTGCAATTTTTCACCACGTCACTTTGAAGTTGCATACAAATCACAGTAATGCTGTGTATGTGAAAAACTGCAGCAAAGCCTCTGTGCCCAGCCATAAAGGGTTAGTCTCTTCATGTCACTGTTTGGTAACTTTTAGACATAGGAAGGATTCCAAAACATATATTAAAACATGTTACTCTTTACATGTATAAGAATAATAGAAGCACCAAGAAAACATCATTATAATAGCGATAACATTATCTGTCAATATTACTGTATTATTTGGTTTCCTTGTCTGACCTCGTTTACAACTCTACGTTACACTTCCATTAGTATCTGTCTATATTACTGCACACTAATAAACAGGACTTTATTATGTTTAATTTACATCTGGGTTGTTATTTCTATTCTCTGTTCCATCATATTGATAGAAAACCAAAAACAACAGCTGTACTAGATCCGTAACATGATGGAAACCAGAAGAGGCTGACAGACTCCACTGACTATAATGGTGACCATAAGGGCGCATCCCCACGGCATAGGACAAATACCGGCCGGTTTTCCGGCCGCGGGAGGGAAGGCTTTTCTCCGCGATGAGCAGAGAAGAGACCTCCCATTGAGAAGCACAGATTCCGTCCAAAAACCGGATGGAAGATGGTGCTTGCTCAATGTTTTGCCGCCGGTCCGCCGGCGGCAAAACCACCGGGCGGAGAACCCGTGCAGTGGGGACTGCTGGACGGGTTTTCCATAGAGCACAATTGTGCTCATTTTCGGCCGGTTTTTCAGGCTGTCTAAAAAAACCGCAAACCAGCTGAAAAACCGGCCAAAAACCTTGCCATGGGGACATGGCCTAATGGTGTATCCAACACAATGTCAGGAATTTTAACAGAAAAAAAAATGCTGCATGCTGTACTATTTTAGCCACAATTTTTTATGGAATCTACACAGAACCTCAGACAATATTTGAGTTACTTTCCATGATGTTATGGTTATGATATTTAGACAACCACCACATGAGGACGCCCGGATCTCCAGAGACCTTATCTCTCCCTTTACATGTATTTGGCTCTTTTGCTATCTCCTTTATTGTAAATATATTGATTCCATGTACTTTATGTACTTATTTCTCCTTTATGGTGTTATATTATTGTATGATTTCTTAAGTTTACTACTAGATTTAGGCCTCTTCTCCAAAGCTTTGGTTTCTGGTCGGATTTTCAGCAGATTCAGTATTTAGAATCCACCAAAAATCCTACTGTAACCAGTGCCCCATGGCCCACAGTAGAAAATCTTAGCTGTTGTCTACAAAGCACGGATTTTCTATTGTCAGATTTCTAACCCGCCGACTTCCGCCAGAATATAGAACATGTTCCATCTTTCACAGACTCCAATACACTTCTATGTCCTGGTCTGTCCGAAAACCGAACGAGGTTTTTTTGCGCAAACTTGCGGCAAAAACCGTGGTACGGCGGAGTTAATAGACCGTTGGATTTCCAAGGGCATTTTAAAATATGCCGTGTAGGCATAGCCTTAGGGACCGCAGAAGGAGACAGTAACAAGGTCAAAGAAATGCTGAAGTTATTTCCAAAAGACATCAGTACCACAAAATCAGAGAGATGATAATATAACTGAAATCTACATGACATAATAGTGTCCTTCATGCACTTCTCTGATACTATGAAGGTCTTTATACAACACAGGGTGATTCAGTAAGGCCAGTGCCTGTGGTTACAGTAAGGGTGCGTTCCCTCTGCACAGGACAAATAGTATTTGTCCTGTTTTGCGGCTGTCCCCACGGCCTTGGGGGGAGGGGGGTGACGGCTTTTCTCCCCCTTCACATTGAGATGCACAGATTGTGCTATCACAATGTTTTGCGGCCGGAAAAACCGCCTGACGGAAAACCCTAGAGCACCATTGTGCGCATTTTCAGCCGGTTTTTCAGGCGGTCTGAAAAACCGGCCGAAAACCCGTGCTGTGGGGACATGCCTAAGGGTATGTTCACATGGCGTGTTGAGTCCATGTGAACATGTGCTTTTAGATGCGTCTTTGGATCAGTCTGTCGGACCCTAAAAATGAGCAGTGTAATTTACATTGCTTTTAACTTAAAACACGCATCTGTGTTCACTGATCCGTGTCTCACTGCGTCTTTCGGATCCATCCCAAGAATGGCCATGTCAAGTTTTGGTCTGAAAGATGCAACAGGAGCCCTATAATAAACTATAAGTTGCGATTCCGCTATATCCAACACACATAAAAACACATAGCTGCGTGTTGGATATGTTTAGGATTCGATCGCCTCTGCATTTCTGCATGCAATTTTCGGATCCAAAAACGTTGTGTGAATGACCCTAGCATCTATGGTAAAAAACTGGATTATCCCCCATATAAACACAAAACATTTCATTTTCAGGAGCAAAATGTAAAATGTGCCTACACAGTGTTACATAAGATGGCGAAGCAAGAATAGGCTGTTTACACATTGGAATTTTTTGAATAATCTGGTAAATGTGCTCCACATAGAAACTGCATTTTGCATTGGGTGAAGCAATTGGAAACCACTGGGTGTTTATGTCATGGGAAAAGTCCGGGCCGCCCAAAGACTTCAGGAGAGACCATGAACAGGAAAGGAGTCGTGAACAAGCCTAGTCCTAGAAAGTTGACCAGGCCAGGGCCATTCCTAGGGGCGGGCGAGCCCTTGACAGAGTCAAGGTCAGCCCTTGACTCTGCGCAGCCGTTGTAACACAGCAGCGCAGAGTCACTCAGCAGCTGCACAGCGAGTGTGGGAGGAGGCCGGATCGTTCCTGTCCTGACTCCTCCCCTGTATCACGTCGCGGGGCGCATCTTCTCCACGCCCCTGCGACACTGGGCTCCCGGCGGCAGCTCTCCGGTGAGGAATCCCTGAAGCTGCGGAAAGTGTAAGGAGCGGGATGACGTCCAACACGCTTTCAAACCGCTCAGCAGCTCTTTGGACCGGGACGCACAGGACGAGGGAGTACTTATTTTGTAATTTATAATTACTTACAGAGGCATCACTGGCTACAATGGGGGCATCACTGGGTACAGGGGGGGGGCATCACTGGGTACAATGGGGGGGCATCACTGGCTACAGGGGGGGGGGCATCGCGGGCTATAAGGGGGGCATCACTGTGCCAAGGGGGGCACACTGGCTACCCTAGGGGGGCATCACTGGCTACGGGGGGGCATCACTGGCTACAAGGGGGCATCACTGGCTACAAGGGGGCATATACTGGCTACAGGGACATCACCTTGGGTTTCAGGGGGGCAAACACTGGCTACTGGAGGGGATCACTGGGCTACAAGGGGGCATCACTGGCTACAGGGGGCATAAATGGCTACAAGGGGGTAAACACTGGCTACAGGGGGCATCACTGGCTACAGGGACATCACCTGGTTACAGGGGGGGGGGCATCACTGGCTACTGGAGGGCATCACTGGCTACAAGGGGGGCATCACTGGCTACAAGGGGGGTATCACTGGCTACAAGGGGGGCATCACTGGCTACAAGGGGGGCATCACTGGCTACAAGGGGGTATCACTGGCTACAGGGGGCATCACTGGCTACAAGGGGGGCATCACTGGCTACAGCGGGGGCATCAACTGGCTACAGGCGGGCATCACTGTCTACAGGGGCATCACCTGGTTAACAGGGGGCATCACTGGCTACAGGAGGCATCACTGGCTACAAGGGGGGCATCACTTGGGGTACCAAGGGGGGCATCACTGCTACAAGGGGGCAATCACTGGCTACAAGAGGCATCACTGGTTACAAAGAGGGGATCACTGGCTACAAGGGGGGCATCGCTGGTTACAGGGGGGCATCACCTGGCTACAGGGGCATCACCTGGTTACAGAGGGGCATCACTGGCTACAGGGGCATCACCGGCTACAGGAGGGGGATCACTGCTACAAGGGGCAACACTGGCTACAAGAGGGCATCACTGGCTACAGGGGTCATCACTGGCTACAGGGGCATCACTGGCTACAAGGGGGCATCACTGGCTACAAAGGGGGCATCACTGTTTACAGGGGCATCACTGGCTACAAGGGGGGCATCACTGGCTACAAGGGGGGATCACTGGTACAAGGGGGCATCACGGCTACAAGGGGGTAACACTGTTACAGGGGGCATCACTGGCTACAAGGGGGGATCACTGGCTACAGGGGGCAAACACGGCTACAGGGGGCATCATTGGCTACAGGGGGACATCTTCTGGCTACAAGGGGTCATCACTGGGTACAAGGGGGCATATACTGGCCACAGCTGGGCATCACTGGCTACAGGGGGCATCACCTGGCTACAGGGGGGCCTCACCTGGCTACAGGGGGCTACTACCCGGCTACAGGGGGCAATTGCATGGCTACCATAGAGGCTATAGATTGGGAGTTTTGTATAGTGATTGGAATTGGTAGAGAAGTACTGATAAAATTTAGGAGTTCTAAGATGTTTGTTTTGTAAATTTTACAGTGAAGAGTCGGGAGTATCGTCATGGTGGGCTGGACAGATGAAGAAGAAGAAGAAGAGAAAGAGAACAACTCTTCAGAGATGTCTCCTGTGAGTCACTTTATATGTCTACAGAGCCAATGTACAGCAGGTATCCACCCCTGTATGGTCGCTGTATGTTGGTAATATTGGTTGAAGTATAATGGTTTATACTCAGTAATGGTCAGTTTGTATTATTCGGTCACTATATGGTGGTGATATGTGGTCATGGTGTGGTGGTATTATTTGGTCACTGTGTGCTGGTGATATGTGGTCTTAGTGGTCTTGGGATTCTGGTTGGTGTAGCAGTGTTATTTGGTAACTGTATGACTATTATTTAGTAGTTTTATACGTAGCACATTGTAGTAAAGTTTTTTGTATATTTTGGCTTTGGTTTATGGTGATGCAATGTGGCGCCGTATGTTACGGGGGGGAGGGGGGGGCAAATTTCTTCACCTCGCCCTGAGTGAAATTTAGCCTAGGAGCGGCCCTGGACCTGGCTGCCGAGTATGAGACTACAGGAGCCACAAACCGAGTACAGAGTATTTGATTAAATCATGTGTAAGCAGTACAGATCACATCTTCTTCAGGAGATGAAACCAGACGACAATCTGAAATGCTTTGACTGTGACCACCAACTGAAATGCTGTGACTTCTTCATTGACTTGCACGGGGGCGATTGAAACAGGATAAATTCAATGAAAGGCTGATGGTCAGCGACAAGGCGAAGGACAATCGCCACAATGTTAGGGTTGGGGCTCAGAAAAACCATATGTCCTTCTCAAGCACATTATTATTATTATTATTATTATTATTATTATTTATTTTTTTATTTTTGAGCGCCCTTGGTTCCAGGGTGCTGTACATTCAGGTTTCATACATAATATAGGTCAAACAAGTACAAAGGTGACAAATTACTAACTAACAATTGGTACAGAAGGAGAGAGGTCCCTGCCTGTGAGGGCTTACACTCTAAAAGGAAGGTGGGAAGAGACAGAAGGTGAGGGGCAGACATGATTTCGGATAGTGTAGTGACAGCAGGGTTATTGTTGGTTATAGGCAATCCTGAAGAATCCAAAGTAATTGTGGTCCTTTACAATGCCCAGGCTTAAAGTCACCGGCCGCCCCTACCTGGACATGTTACAGGAATGGCTTATGCCACAATGAGAGGAAGATCTGCCTAATGTAGTTAATCAGCAGGACGGTCGCCAATGTTGCACTAGCCTCCATGATTGCTAGATCTAACACTCTGCGACTTCTTTCTATGGGGCTACATCAAGGACTCAATAGGCGACATGTATCTGGCGTCTTTTTAGCCCAATATCAGGAGCAGCCCCGTTCATACATTTTTAAATCTTCCTAGATCGGGCGCATAAGGCCATGTTCACACGGCTTAAAATGGGACATATTTCACCCTGTATTTCGCGCCGTACTGCGCGAAATACGGGGTGAAATACGTCCCACTCATTACGGTAATCCACAGTTCTCAGAGAACTATGGATTACGTCTCCTCTCCCCGCTCGGACGATACGACGAGCGGGGAGAGAAGTGACATGTCAATTATTCATGGCCGCAGGCGCTATGTAATGCACCCGGGAGTGGCGGGGTGCACTGGAACCCAGGCATTTCTGGGCACATTACAGCTGGAACAGATAGAGCACTTTCAAAGTGGTTTACCTGAGCCAGAAATGTCGCCCGAGTGCTGGAATGCGCCTGATTTATGACTCACCAAATTTCATGCATTTCGCCCAATGTGTCTGTCCTCCCCAGCCACACATTTGAATGATTTGAGACAGCGCATCACTGAAACAGTGAAGTCCTTATCTGAGGCTTTGCTGCACACGTCCAGACAGAACTGAACTACTGCCTATACATCTGCCATGTCACTAATGGAAATTTTTTTGAACATTTGTAGTATGTAGATAAATAGGATAGGTGGGATAGATCACTGTCATGTTAATATATTTCTGTTATGTTCTCTCAATTATGAATACCGAGGCTGTAGTTTTGCAGCATCCCTTTTAAAGCACCCTGTGTAATCAGTGTGTGCTTCACTATATAAAGCAATGCAAACACAACACAATATCAGCAGCACTCTATAGCACTCCACCCATCTACATAGGTGTTTTTTAAATCAAATCAGGTTATAGCTGGAGTCTTCTCTCCCTGGAATGTGAAGGTCTAAAGCGACACCCAGAGAGGTAGCATATAGTCTAGGTTCCCATCTGGATTGAGGTCACCTTGCCATTGGTAGATGGGCTTTTACAGTTTTGATCAAATATGTACATAAAGAACCTCAAAATTTTCATGCATTCCAGAGTAACAGAAATGCTTTTCAAAAGGACTCCTATGTCCCCTGTTTTTTGGTGCTTGTAAAGTGCTGCTGATACTGTGTTGTGTTTGCATTGTTTTTAGCTGCCTCACCAGCGTGCACCTATAGGATGTGCTGACCACGTTTTGTTTTTTTCACTCTATAAAGCAGCAATAACCTGCGGAGGTGGACGTGCACATGACAAGTCAAGTAATCTAGGAATGTGGTTTTCAACATTCAGGCCAGAATATCTACAAATAACACATGCCTATAATACAAGGGCAAACGTTCATAATGTGATAATACTGCAGACAAACAACGTCTCCAAAATGAAATAATAATATTGACCCCTTAATGATGCACCAATTTTTGGTTTTTAAAGTTTTCATCTCCAGCTTTGAAGAGTCTTATCTTCTTTATTTTTCTATTAAAGGGTTGTTCTCACTATGCTATGATGTTAACCCCTTAAGGACCCGGCGTTTTTTTTTGGTGAAAAGGTAGTTTTTCCCTCCTCGCCTTCTGAAAGCCATAACTTCTTTATTTTTCCACCTATATAGACACATGGGGGCTTTTATTTTGCGGGACAAGATGTACTTTATAATGATGTTATTCACTATACTATAGAATATACTGGGAAACCGGAAAAAAAATTCCAAGTGGGACAAATTGTGAAAATTTTTTTATTTTCGCCATGTTTGCGGGGGTTTTGCTTTTACGGCGTTCAATCTTCGGTAAATATAATGTGTTATCTGTATTCTACAGGTTGTTACGCATCTGGCAATACCAAACATGTAGGGTTTCCGTTATGTTTTGGTACCGTAAAAAAATTCCAAACATTTTCTATTTTTGAAATTTGCGCCACGGCGCCATTTTGTGCGACCAATAACTTTTTTGTACTAACACCTACGGACGTCAGTGAGGGGGCATTTTTTGCGGGCTGAAGTGTACTTTTTATCGCTAGCAGTTTGGAATGCATGCGACTTTTTTGATCATTTTTATTCCATTTTTTGAGTGACGTAAAATGACCAAAAAACGCGATTTTGGCGTTTGGAATTTTTTTTTCTTCTACGGTGTTCAGCGTACGGGATAAATGATGTTATATTTTTATAGATCGGACTTTTTCGGACGCGGCGATACCAAATATGTGTAACTTTTTTATTATTTTAATGATTTTATTTGTAAAATGGGAAAAGGGGGGTGATTTGAACTTTTAATACTTTTTTTTTTGTACTTTAAAACTTTATTTTTATTTTTTTTTACTGTAACATTGAGGCCACTTGTGGTACTTGACCACTAGGTGGCACAATTGTTAATACAACCTAATGCATTGCATAGGCAATGCATTAGGGTGTACAAAGATGGCGGTTCCCCCACTTCCTGTCTGCGGACGAAAGTGGGGAAAACCGGCCAGGGTAAGTGACGGGAGCCTTCACAAGGCTCCCCACCACAATGCCCGGTGATCGGATCGGCACCGATCGGCGTTAATTCAGACGCCGCGGCCATCTTTGCCGCGGCGCCTGATGGGTAAAACAGCACCAGCGGGCGGAGCCACCCGCCGGCGCTGTTACTGCCGGGTGTTAGCGGCAATTTGCCGCTAACACCCGACGGCTGTGTGGGGGGGTCGCGGCGCGATCCCCCTGCAAAGCCCCTTAGCGGCCCTGGGACGTACTGATACGCCCAAGGTCGTTAAGGGGTTAAAATGCCAACGGATTTTAGACACAGCCTAAGGGTAGTCTTTCCTACTTTTAAGGAAAGGGGATTCAGAGGGAGGATCCCTTAAAGGGGTTGTCTCACTACATTGATTCATCTTACCTCAATCCTGTTATATTGGTTTCATTTTGAATTCAGGGGCGTGTTTACTGGCTTCCACTAGGCTGCAGTAGAAGCCAGGTCTGTAGCTATAGCAACCAGTGCTGGCAGCCTATCAGGAGAGATCAAACAGGTCTGTAGCTATAGCGACATGAAGAGCTGATGCAGCCCATACAAGAGGGGATATCTGGGAATAGGTAGAACACTGTTAATGGACAACTATTGCAAAGTGACTTGTTTTTGCAAGATCTCTAACATAAGAAGCAATCCGTGTAGTGAGACAACCCCTTTAATGGGCTGACATACATATTGTCAGCACATTAGAGAGCTGTCTGGTTATAGCAAGTATAGCTAGAAAAAACAGGACTGCAGTCCTCAACCAACGCTGAGGACTGGCTCAGTTTCTGTTGTATAAAGCAGCAGTTCAGTGATCCCACCTCTGCTTTGCACCTAATTCAGATATTTTCATGTGTGCCACTAGCTGCCAAGTCCCAGCACAACCCCCACTCCACCTTTTGCTATTATCAGTTTTAAAAACGTTACCAAGACTTATATTTATTTAGTCTTGGGAAGAGACATTTAAGCACAGACATGGTTAAGTTATGTAAGTACATACATAAATGATGCATCCAAAAATTATGGTGAAAAGTTTAAAGGGGTTGTCTCACTACAAGGATTGCCATTTATGTTAAAGATCTTGCAAAAACAAGTCACTTCGCAATATATGTCCATTAACAATATCCTACCTATTCCTAGCTCTCACCTCTTGTATGGGCTGCATCAGCTCCTCAGGTCGCTATAGCTACAGACCTGTTCAATCTCTCCTGATAGGCTGGTCGCTATAGCTACAGACCCGTTTGATCTCACTTGATAGGCTGCCAGTGCTGGTTGCTATAGCTACAGACCTGGTGTCCTCAGCAGATCATCACTGCAGGCCAGTAGTAGACAGCAGAAACCAGTAAACACCGATTTCAAAAATGAAACCAGGAAAACAGGACTGAGGTAAGGTGAATCGATGGAGTGAGACAACCCCTTTTTTGTTCTCCAGTGGTGACAAACCTTCTCTCATATAAGAATTGTGAGTCTGTGGAATAGCTGCCTCAGGAGCCGCTCAAGGTGAGGGCTTTAAAAAAGGCTTAGATTACAAGTGTACTTTTTTTTTGTTTTCAATGATTTCCATATGATGGTCAACAGGATCGAGAATGAAATGTGTTTCTTTAGGGCCAAAATTGTTCATGTTCATGCCTTATATTTTTTTTTTCTTCCTCTGGATCAACAAGGGGCGACAAAGTTCTAAAGTTATCTATACCACTCTACTTAATTTCCATTTAGTCCCTGCCCTTAGTTGATTGACCTGTGTCTTTTTTAACTGTATTATGTAAACCAATTATTAGCATCTGCTAATTAAAAAAAAAAAATACATGGACATTTGTAAAGTGTGACACTTTTGGTCTATTTGTATACAAGTTTTGATATGTAAAAGTGTGATATTGGAATGTTTATTATGTCATTGAATTGCTATTTGCACATATCATGCACTTTATTTGGGGTACTGGTGCTTTTTAGCACCAGTAACACTTGTAGCCTGCAGCCTGCTAGGAATGTGCCAAGGGTCCCCTAGGCAGAGGGAGAGAGGAGCTGCAGACATATTAGTGCTTGCCATGCTAGGCCGTGCAGATAGGAGTTGGAAGTTGTAACGTTATAGTTAGTGTTGGTTCTGGTTGTTTAAGCACAAGAAGTCATTGGCACACTAGCCGGCAGTGGAGCAGAAGCAGGCAGACACCAGTGACCCTGGGCCTGAAGGGAAGAGTACTAACAGATCTGAGAATGAGAACACAGAGAATTCAGATACAGAGGATACTGACGCTGTTAGCTTGAAAAACCCAGTCGCTGGGTCTGGTATTCTTAGGTCAATTTATAGTCCCTGGTTTTAGCACAGGACTGGAAGGATCACCAGGTAGTGTTGGCAGGCCATTCCCGTTTGGCTGAAGCAAGTGTTGCAAAGGGAGACTGAGGAGCCGCACTGAAGATGAAACCCCTCTATGTTAGAGTTATCCTGTCTGAGAAGTGATGTGTAAGTTACCGGGCATCCTGCAGAATAGTGTCATAAGAAAAGCCTACCAAGACCCCAAAACTGTTGTGTCTCTGTGGCTCTTCTCCACCAGCGCACTGCAAATCCCAGCATACATCGGTAGGTCCATTAGCATCACACCCCACACCTGCATTTTAGGTGTCCTTGCCTCCTGTACCTTACAACTAACTTGAAAGGTGCTCTCCCTGCCTTTCTGCCACCCTGGGCACTTGCATTCAGGTCAGGCTCGGACTGGCCCACAGGGGAATAGGTGAAACCCCCGGTGGGCCCCTGAGCATGGTAGACCTGGAGTTGTTTTTTAACTGCATATACATCCTCAGGAGAGGCACAAAGGCAGAGACAGAGAGGCAAAGCACAAAAGGAAGAGTATAGGAGGCATGTTCAGTCATTTACAGTAGCTGTAGAGCGGGCCCCTAAAATAAACCCCATCGGTGGGCCCGAAACAGCTCAGCTGGTGGGCCCCTAGAATCAACTCCACCTGTGGGCCATAGGCACCCCAGTACGACCCTGCTTCAGGTGTCTTATTTGAAATGTGGTGTCTGGGAGGAAGTACTGTGTTTTTTGTTTGAAAATCCTGCAGGACAGGATTGTTTCTCATCAGGGTCAGGGCTATGTCTCCGCTGCATCGGACAAAAAACGGCCCGAATGCAGCCATTTTTTTTTCCAATGCAGGACCGCGGTTTTTGTCACGCTTTGTACAAAAACCGCGTTCGCTTCTTGTTTTTTTGCTGTCACCCATAAAATGATATTGTATGGGAAGACGAAAAGAAAAGTAAAAGCGACAGCGTATTATACAACATGTTGTACAATACGCCGGCGCCAGAAGACGAGCGGACAAAAGACGAGCTGTGGAGACTGCAGCTCGTCTCTTCTATTGCCGGCTATGGGGCTGCAGGAACGATCATATCTTCGGTGCTTTTAAAAACTACAAGCGACAAAAATACGATCGTATTCATGTGCAGTGGAGACACAGCCTTACAGCTACATCTACACACAATGGATTCTTGTTGGATGTTCAGCGGATTCAGTATTTTGAATGCGCCGAAAATCCGACTGTACCCAGCGCTTTGTAGACTTCAATAGAAAATCCGTGCTGTACACAGCACGGGTTTTCTAAAGATGTCGCCGTCCGTCCGGCAGAGTAGAGGACATGTTCTATCTTCCGCCAGATTATTGTCGGATTCCCATGTAGCATAAGTACTGGGCCGCGGGGAATCCGAAATCCGACTGTGTTATTTTGCACAAAAAATGGCGGTGCGGCGTGGCAAAGTCGAAACTTTAAAAAGTTACTTTTGCCCGTGGAGACATTGCCTTACAGTGATGAGTGATTCTTGTGTAGTTTGCATTCAGTTTTATAGTTTCATAGTTTGTAAGGCCGAATAAAGACAAGACGTCCATCCAGTTCAGCCTGTTGTGCTAAGGTGTTGATCCAGAGGAAGGCAAAAACCCCCCAATGAGGTAGAAGCCAATTGTCCTCATTTTAGTGAAAAAATTCCTTCCCGACTCCAATCTGGCAATCGGAAAAATCCCTGGATCAATGACCCCTCTCCTGAATCCCGGTCACTATAACTTGTTATAATATTACGCTCCAAAAATGCATCCAAACAATTTTTGAACTCCGTTATTGAATTCACCATGACAAGTCCCTCTGGCAGAGAGTTCCATACTCTCAATGCTCTTACAGTAAAGAATCCCTTTCTATGTTTATGTAGAAACTTTCGTTCCTCAAGACGTAGAGGATTACCCCTTGTTCTAGATACAGCCCTGTGTATAAATAAATCTTGGGAGAGATCTCTATATTGACCTTTGATGTATTTAAACATATTTATTATGTCCCCCCGAAGCCGTCTTTTCTCTAAACTAAATAAACTACATAAGCAATGTAGCTGCAAGGCCTCGTTCACACGACGGATTTGGCCGCGGGTTCAGCCAACCTCGTCCTAACCTCGGCGCAAACTCGCATCTCCTGACACAGGTTTGTGGCGCGGGCGCAGGTTGTGGTCGCGGCGCAAGTGGGCCGTGTTTGAGGCGGCGGCTTGCGGGGAGAGTTTGCCCCCATGCAAATTAGTAGGCAGGGGGAAAACTGCGTCGCCAGCCGTGGCCCAGCCGCGCACCAACCGCACTGAGGACTCCCTGTCAAGAATTGACAGGAGAGTTCTCAAACACGCACGGCAAGGCTGTGGCCCCAAAGCCGCGGCCAAACCTGCGGTGTGTGAATATTAACGCAGTTTCCCATAGGAAACCACGTTAATAAACTGGGCGCGATTTGGACGTGGTTTTGGCCGCGGAAACCGCGTCGGAGCCCGTGGCCATAATGGCGTTCAAATCCGTCGTGTGAACAGGCCCTTAAGGAAAAATATTTAGTTGTACTGTACTCTGGTGAAAGTGTGGGCATCTGAGAAGAGCTGGCTGTTCAGTAACATCAGAGTTATTTCAGCAGCACAGCCCAATAGTTTCTAACATTTCCTTCTCCAGATGTATTGTGTACAGTATCCATACTCCTACCGTGCAGACATATTCCAATAGTGTGTCATGCTGGCAGACCTTCTGATACATTTTTAACAGTGCTAAAAAGAGTTAGCAGTTACATTGTTAGGACCACAAAAATGTGTATGTTATAGTATACATAAGCATGTTTGTACAGTACATATTTGCATATCTGAAGAAAGAAGAGGCAAAACTAAACTTCCCTTTTAAAAAAAAAAAAAAAAATCTGTAAAACGGATGCCAGCTGTGTGCAGTGCAGGCCAACTATACCGTATTTTTCGGACTATAAGGCGCACCGGACTATAAGGCGCATTAACATTGAGCGCATTAACATTGAGCGCCGTTCATATATAAGGCGCACCGGACTATAAGGCGCAACCGGACTATAAGGCGCAGCGCATAAATGAAACAAAGTTCAGAGCGAAAGCCAAACTTTATTCAACACTTTCACAATAACTCTCAACTTGTAAAGTTGTAACAAAAATCAATACACTTACAGTACTTTTTCAGTTCATTCATCCCCCACAAATCCATCAAATTCTTCATCTTCAGTGTCAGAGTTAAACAGTTGCACGATTTCTTCATCCAGCATTCTCGGGTCCCCCTCATCATTATCTGAGTCAGTCTCGTTGCTGCTGCTTAGCTCTTCAGTGATGATTCCAGCCTTCTTGAAAGCTCGGATGATACTGGAGGCTGATACCTTCTCCCAGCATCCACGATCCACTTGCACATAGTGGCATAACTGGCACGGCGTGCCTCCCTGTTTTGGTGAATGTGTGGTCACCTTCTGTCACCAATTCTCCATGCAGCTCGCAATTTAACCTTAAATGCCCTGTTGACACCAATATCTAGCGGCTGGGGCTCTTTGGTTAATCCACCCGGAAAGACAGCAAGCAGAAATTTTTTTCTT